>JAKUCM010004187.1:0-29299 GCA_023374145.1 Lepidium sativum
CACATAAACATGTTATGTTGAATAATATATTTCACACATTAATATCATTACTGAGTCAAAAGGAGTAAAATCAATATAATTAAAGAAATAAAGAATAACTTTGGAGATATGAAGTCATAGTAGTTCTGTCTTTTATTTAGTTACTACCCTTGGAGATTTTATACTATAGTTGTTAACAACATAATGGTTTTCTTCTCAATAAAAAGCACTGTCATTTCTCTGTACCTATCATACAAAGATAAAGATTACTTCTTCAATTTCAAAGTAGAAAAAAAAAGATTTCTTAAGGAGAACCAAACTATGTCTTCTTCAAGTTCTTCCAAACCCAATTCTGAAGAAATCCAAAGCATTAATGTGGCTATGGAGGAGTCCCCGGAGAAGATATCAAGGAACGCCGATATGAAAGTAGGGTTTCCTCAAGAGGTAATCTCTGAAAACAAAATTAATAATCCTTGTTTTGGATTCAGTTTTGCGCGAACAGAAGGAGAGATCATGAAGTTTTACCCTTCAAACTCGAACAAGATCTACACTTGTCAGTTTTGTAAGAAAGGGTTCTCAACTTCTCAAGCCCTAGGTGGTCACCAGAACGCACACAAGCAAGAGAGGAAATGGGACAAGAAGCGGAAAGCGATGGAAGTAGACTTCCCTGGACTCTCCCTTTTTAACCCTTACCTAGAAAAGCCTCACCTTCTCTTAGGTGGTTATTCACAAGATGCTTTATCAAATGAAAATCATCTTGGGATCACTCTTGATTCTCGTAAACGTGTAGTTTACGCTGGTGGAGCTATTGGAGGAATCAAAAATATGAACATGACAATTTCTCCTTGTATGACTCCTACTAGCCTCTTCACCGGGAACACGAGTTCAAATGGTTCTGCTGCAATGGGCCTTGATCAAGTACCCACACACAACCCTTCGATCCCACAAATGTTTCTTGCTCCTCCTCAAACCACCAATGTTTCTAGAGGCTTGTCTTTGCAAGAGAATGTTTTGAGTGAGAAGAATCTCATCTCAAGGATTGGAATCCACAATGTTGTGAAGATTGATGATGATCAGCCTGAAGAAGAGAAATCTAGAAGCGAGGATTTGATCGATTTATCTCTATCCCTTTGAGTATCTTGTTTTGTTCAATGCTTTATTAGTTTTATATTTGAGGTTTCATAGCTATTAGAAATCTCTTTCTTCTACATCTCTCTCTTAGATTTCTTTCAATTATTATTTTGTAACCAAACTGTTTCTATTAATATTAATGTTTTAGATCTACAACAGAATATATAATATTTTGCTCCATACGAGGAGTGAAATAAATCAAATTTTAAAATAAGCAATTCAGGCGAAGATACCCAAAACGCTCTGGAAATCTTGAATGGAGGTTGGTATTCCATTTGCAAATCTCAAAAGAATCTTGCATTAAGCTTAAGATTTCCTATGATAAAAAGAGATTTTTCATCTGCAAACCAATGTCATTTGGCCATCTAGCGAAATCATAGTCGTGACAGATATGGAGAAATGAGGCTACCGAGATAAGTGTGGTTCCCTTTCCATCGGATCCAGAGGTCACACCATGAAAACTTTGCATCAAGCAATGCATAAAGAAAAAGGGAAAAGATGATGTGATCATGACCAGCTTAGAAGAATAAGAACTAGAACTAGCTGGAAGGATCACCCATGCTAGAGCAAGGGAGTTGGCTAAGGAAGCCCATGCTTTCATCGGCCTTAAGCAGGAGGAGGCGGGAGAAGACATATTCACTGTGACTACTCTCAAACTTGAAGAACCAAGTGATAATCACTAAGTAGCTAAGTGGTTCTTCTGTACTCTTTTCCTTAGGGGAGGTTTTGGAAGGAAGGAGGTCCAAACCAAATTTTTTAATGAGGCAAATTAATCACTTACACTAAGCTACTTTAGTTTATTACTTTGGGAATAAGAAAATGTTGTGTTGTTTTTTTAGTTTTCTTGAAACAACTTTTTGTTTTGTTTTAAACGCTGTGTTGTTTTTATCTAGGGTATTTGTAAAAGCCTAGTTCTGTTCTATAAATGTGGCGAGACCTGATTTTGTCAGGCAGCCAAGTATCAACGTGAAACTTTTATTCTTTGAAGAGAATTCGAAAACCCTTCTTTGGTTCTTAAGATTGAATTTGTTCCTCTTACAATGTCGTTAGATTCCAAGAGAACTTCTAACCATCACGGGGCGTACATTCATCGCGCCTTTGAGACGTACAAAATTCATCTTCACTTTGATCCCTCGCTCGTATTCTCCAACGCGTCACCAGGACGTTCGCGCCCTAGCCTTGATCATCGTACGACCCACCTAACCCGATCACCCTTCCCCCGCGAGTCACAACTTCGTCTGCCGATCGACATCCTTCCAATCCCTTCTCGCAGCCTTTGCTTCGGATAGCTTCCTAGAATCCTATCACGTGGTATCAGAGCCAGCTCTGAACCACATGCTAAGCAAAATCTCTAACTCTAACCCTCTCGTACGATTTTGTGTCCTTTTCATTTTTTAAATAATTCAAAAAAATGTATAACATAAATCGTGTTTTGCTTATTAGGGTTGTTCCTTGGTTTAATTCTATTGGCTGTTCGGATTTACAACATGATTTAAATATTTTAGATAATCTTTTATACTTATCCTTTTGAGTTTTGGTTTCCTTATGATTCTGGATTTGTTCTTTTTATTAACTTATAAAAACAATTATACTCCAGGTTTTCGTATTGGTCCCTCTCAGGTACCATGGAACTTTCAGCACAAGCAATAGAAGCCATGATTCGACTCATGGCTCAGCAAATTAAGGATGCAAACCAATCACTCGCCACAAATCTTTCTCAACAACTCCAAGAAAAGGTTGACACTTTGCAGAATCAAATGGAACAAAAGATGAGACTACTTGTGAACGAGTCTCACTCCACGGATAATGATGACTCCTATATACCCACGCCATCAGAAGCCATGCATATAACTAGGAGTAAAGGCATTACGAGACCTTCAGTTAGGAGAAATTCTAAGCCCCAATCTGTTTCAAAGGTCGAAACTAGTACCCATATTGGTGGGAGAGAGGACCATCTTTAAGCGACATAGATTCCCACCGATCTTTAACAGAGACAAGCCAAGAGCTCTGGGAGCTAGAGCTCCTCGTCCGCGCTCTAGAGAGACCATGCGTGCTGGACACCGAGTACATGTACATCAATATTCAGATGAGTCGGAAGAGTTTGTGGCCTCGGATAATAGTAGAGGAACCGTTAGGAGAGAAAGGGGCAGAGAGTATGATACAGCTCGTCAACAAATCAACTATCTAAGGATCAAGTTCCCTCCCTTTCATGGAACCAATAATCCGGAAGCTTATCTTGATTGGGAAAGGAAGATGGAGTCAAACTTTCTGGTTCATGGGACTTATGAACTCAACAAGGTGAAGATTGATGTTTCAGAGTTTAATGATTATGCGCTGCTGTGGTGGGAGCAGCTAGGATTCACTAAACATCGTCTCCGGGAGTTTTCTATCACCACGTGCGACTACTATCAAGAGCTGGAAACTTTGCTCATACGTACGGATTTGAGAGAATGAGATGAGATGTTAATGTCACAATTTCTTGGAGGTCTTAACCAAGAAATCCAAGACAAAGTGGAGCTTCATAATTATGGAGATATACAAGAGATTGTACACAAAGCCGAACTGATTGAATCTCAAAGTAAGAGGCGTTACCTCAAACCAAGCTTCACGCCAAATGTGGTCAAGCCAAAAGGTTTCAGCAAACCGCCATATTCAAAGGATATCTGACCAACTTCTGTAGCCGTTAAAGAAGAAGTAAAGTACGAGTTTAAACTGAGGAGTGGTAATTCTCTTAGTAACACGCGCTGCTTTAGGTGTCAGGGAATGAGACATTACTCGCGTGATTGCCCTAATAAGAAGGTGTTGTTGTTACGAGGAGGATGGAGAAATCCTTCCTCAAGAAGAGGAAGAGCTCGGATCGGATCAGAAGAATAGGAAGAGGTTGCGGCAGTGGGAGAGATGCTGGTTGCAAGACGCACTTTGAGTGTTCGGTTTCAGCCGACGAAACTTGCCAGCGCGAGAATCTCTTCCACACTCGTTGCCTTATACAAGGCAAGGTCCATAGCCTCATTATAGACGGTGGTAGTTGTACAAATGCAACGAGTGAGGTCATGGTCAAGAAGTTACAGCTCAAAACCAAACCACATCCTAGGCCGTATAAGCTACAATGGTTGAATGAAAGTGGAGCTTTGACAGTAACTCAGCAGGTCAAGATTTCATTATCAATAAGTAAGTATGAAGATGAGGTGTTATGCGATGTACTGCCAATGGGATCAAGTCATGTGCTGTTGGGTCGGCCCTAGCAATCAGATCACAAAGTTATACATGATGGATACACCAACAAGCACTCGTTTGAGTTCAAAGGGCGTAAGGTCATTCTCCTTCCTTCAAACCCTAAAGAGGTATACCAAGACTAGATCCATGTTAAGCGTAAAAACCGCAGGGAAGAGGATAAAACCGTAGCCAACAACCTTTTCATAAACCATTGTGAAGTCTCTAAACTCTTACATTCTGATATGCTTATCTTGATGTTTGTTTACAAGGAATCCCTTGTGACTACTAACTCTTCACATGAGCTTCCTAGTGGTATGTATAAGATTTTACAGGACTATAGGGACGTATTTCCAGAAGATATTCCGCAAGGCTTACCACCTATACGCGGGATCAAGCACCAAATTGATTTTGTACCAGGATCAGCTTTACCTAATAGACCCGCCTATCGTACTAATCTGGTGGAAACGAAGGAGCTGCAGAGACAAGTGGAGGAGCTAAAAAGTAAAGGCCATATCCGTGAGAGTATGAGTCCATGTGTTGTTCCCATTCTGTTAGTTCCAAAGAAAGTCAGGTCTTGGCGGATGTGTGTGGATTGTCGCGCCATCAACAACATAACCATAAAGTATAGGCATCCCATTCCGATGTTAGATGACATGTTGGACGAGTTATGCGGCTCAACCATCTTTTCGAAGATAGACTTGAAGAGTGGCTACCATCATATTCGAATGAAGGAAGGAGATGAGTGGAAAACCGCTTTCAAAACCAAGCAGGGGCTATACGAGTGGTTAGTCATGCTCTTCGGCCTCACCAACGCTCCTAGCACGTTCATGAGGTTGATAAATCACGTGTTAAGGCCGTTTATTGGAGTCTTCATAGTCGTCTACTTTGATGACATACTCATCTAAAGTAAAGGTTTGGAGAAACATCTAGAACACGTCCCATCAGTTCTTGATGTTCTTCGCTCTCAATTTCTTTTTGCTAATTTATCTTAGTGTTCTTCCTGCACTAAGAAGTTGTTTTCTTAGGTTTTGTAGTAAGTGCATATGGTGTTAAAGTAGATGAAGAGAAATTAAAGGCGATTAAAGTGTGGCCGAGTCCTAAGAATACAGGGGAAGTCCGAAGCTTTCATGGGCTGGCGGGATTCTACAGATCATTTGTTCAAAATTTCAGCACCACTGCAGCACCATTGACGGAAATTATCAAGAAGGATGTGGGATTCCAATGGGGAGACGCCCAAAAAAAGGCTTTCTTAGCCTTAAAAGAGAAGCTTATCAATTCACCTCTCTTAGTACTTCCTAATTTTATGAAAACTTTTGAGACTGAGTGTGATGCTTCTGGTATAGGAATTGGAGCTGTTTTGATGCAAGATAAGAAATCTGTGGCGTATTTTAGTGAGAAGTTGGGAGGGTCTACCTTGAACTACCCAACTTACGACAAGGAGTTGTACGCATTAGTGAGAGCACTGCAAAACTGGCAACATTATCTATGGCCTAAGGTGTTCGTGATACACACCAATTATGAGTCACTTAAGCATCTCAAAGGCCAGCATAAGCTTAATAAAGGACATGGTCGATGGATAGATTTCATAGAGAATTTTCCATATGTTGTTACGTACAAGAAAGGTAAGGATAATGTGGTTGCCCATGCATTGTCCCAGAGGTACTCTCTAATTGCTACATTAACCGCAAAATGGATCGGATTTGAACATATCATTGACCTATATGAATTCGATTCTGATTTTTCTGAATGTCATGTGAAATGTGCTAAGTTTGCTTTTTGAGAAGTATTATAGGCAGGATGGATATCTGTTCTTCAGTAATCGACTGTGGATACCCAGCGGTTATGTCCGAGAGTTGCTAGTTAGGGAAACTCACGCAAGTGGTCTTGCTGGTCATTTCAGAGTAACAAAGACTCTACTAGATCTTCAAGGATATTTATATTGGCCTCACATGAAGAAATATGTCGAAAAGGTTTGTTCTAGGTGTGTTGTATGTAAACAAGCTAAAAGTAAGGTACAACCCCACGGTTCCCCGTTATATTTAATTCCTTTGCCTTTGAAAGAACGGTATAGTTTGGATGGCAGTAAAAAGATTGAACATGTACTGAGGATACATGAGAAGGCTAAGGAGAACATAGAGAAGAAGACTAGACAATACACTAAGCATGCAAACAAAGACGGTAGGGATCGAAGAAAGCGACTTGGTGTGGATTCATCTAAGGAAGGAGAGGTCCGAACCAAAGTTTTTAACGAGGCAGATTAATCACTTACGCTAAGCTACTTTAGTTTATTACTTTGGAATAAGAAAACGCTGTGTTGTTTTTTTATTTTTCTTGAAAACAACTTGTTTTTTTGTTTTAAACGCTATGTTGTTTTTATCTAGGGTATTTGTAAAATCCTAATTTATTTTCTATAAATATGGCGAGACATGGTTTTGTCAGGCAGCCAAGTATCAACATGAAACTTTTGTTCTTCGAAGAGAATTCGAAAATCCTTATTTGGTTCTTAAGATTGAATATGTTCTTCTTACAATCTCGTTAGATTCCAAGAGAACTTCTAACCATCACGGGCGTACATTCATCACGCCTTTGAGACGTATCAAATTCATCTTCACTTCGATCCCTCGCTCGTATTCCCCAACGCGTCACCTGGACGTTCGCATTCTAGCCTTGATCATCGTACGACCCACCTAACCCGATCACCCTTCCCCCGCGAATCACAACTTCGTCTCTGATCGCCATCCTTCCAATCCCTTCTCGCAGCCTTTGCTTCAGATAGCTTCCTAGGATCCCATCAAAAAAGGGCAATGCAGTTTATAGCAAATGTAACAGTTTGCCTAACAGAATCAAAGTCAAAGTATAAATAATCATGAAATAAAGTTATGGGTATGTAATTTAAATTTTAAATTAGTATGTGCATGTTTTAGCACAGTCATATAGTACATATACTATTTTTACGGGAAAACATAGTTCGACGGTTTTTCCCAACTCAATGTTATAATGTCGAGAGTAATTTTTAGAAATGGTATTTATTATTATATTTATTCTTATTGAAACATGAAAATTATGTTACAACAAAAAGAGAGTTTATACACAAATAAGATAGGAGAAATCCTAACCAGAATAAAGAACTAAAGAATTCTAACTTCAAACCATTTTTGAAGAAATGTTTGAAGTTTACGGGGATGAACATAGTGAAAATAATAAATCAGATTGCGGATTTGTTTGTCAATAGCCTTAGCAACAACAACTGCTGCTGCAGTCAAAGGCCTTCTATGAATTTTAAAATTCCGCTCATGCCAAATATAATAAATAGAGCATTGAAAAACAAGTCAAACAAGTACTATATCACGCCAAATATAACAAGCGATTAGGAATATATGGTGATTTTACAAAAGATATGTCATTTTGGCCGAAGAACAGACGGGGTCGATTGATCACCCCTAGTTCGATCGATCCACCATCCTGGATAATTTTCTGTTTGACCAGAAGATCGATCATACTTGCCAAAAGATTGATCAAAATCATGGGATCGATCGTTCCACCACTACAAGAAAACTCGCTAATAGTGACTGAAATTAGTGACTGATTTTTCAGTCACAAAAGTTGATACTGTTTTGCTACAGATTTGTAACTGAAATGAGACTGAACAAACTTAGTCTCAAATTAGTCGGAAAAGTGATACTGAAAATATTAGTCACAATGTAGTCGCAAAAAGGAGACTAATTTGAAACTGATCTGCAACTGCTTAATATAGTCGCAATTCAGTCTCAATGTATTAGGTATACACGTTTTTGTTGTTCTGTACCTACCTTTGTAACTAAAACAATTCAATCTCTGTTTAGTAGCAAATATTTTCTATTTATACCCACGACTTCACTTCTCAATCACACCAACAAAACATCTAAGAAAAAGTTATTGGGTAAAAAAACATTTTTGGAGAGAGAAAAAAAAATTTAGAGAGAGAAAAACATTTTTAGAGAGAGAAAAAATGTTTTAGTGAGAGAAAAAAATTAGGAGGGAAAATAATGGGAGGTAATTTTAATTATACAAATTTTCGGGAGTGGATGTATAGAAGAATTGATAAAGAAACAAATAACATCTCGTCGGAATTCGCTGCTAGAGTGGACGAGTTCATGAATTTTTGGGTAATCAAACGTTTGCACTCGGTAATAGGGGTAAGTTTAGTTGTTGTTAAGATCCTACTGTGGCTTAGGAAGATCCAGGAACGAGATCAAGTGATTGCAGCAATTTTAGATCGCAAGGGAATCCGAAGAGACAAACCTCAGATGTTATTGACGAGATAAATCGCAGGAGTACTCAGAATCGAATGAAAACTTAGCAGCGGATAGATGAAGAGTCGATGAGTCTTGTGATTAGTTTTCAGCAAATTCCGATGAGTGATGATGAAGATACGATGGGGAATATGAACAGACACTGTGACAGAATTGTGGATTGAATTGAACTATCAAGAGTGGTGAGAAAGCTCTTGATCTTCAATCTTGTAGACAATTCGGATATGACACACTAAATAGATAACAAGTTAGAGGATTTTACTCCTCAGAGATCAAACAAATTTGAAAGGGATTTTTGATTAAAATGTTTGATGAAATGAAAGAAAATAGGGTTCAACATACTTATAGAAAACTAGCCACAAAATGGGCATTTGAAATGAGTGGGCCTAAAGTACAAATGCCCAAAAGTTAAAATAAAAGACTAGAATAAGTTCACTTAAAGTCTTAGTCGAAAATAGTCTTCCCTTTCCCTTTCTAAGCATGTTGTCAATGAGGCAGATGTATAGTGTGTATTGACAAGCCTCATTAAAAACCTTGGTCTAGAAAACCCATTGGGATAAAACTAGACACAAGGAAAAGAGTGCAAGAATACACACCTCTCATTGACAACCCTTAGTCGGCTTGAATCAAAACCAGTGTGGTTTGATTAGCCATAAGATTAAGGTTGCTCTCAGCTTGTATGAGCAATGTGCCAACAGCCTGTTCGAGTAGTCTAGCCTTAGATCGAGTAATTGGTCCAATCGGTACATCCAAAGCTTGTTGAACTCCTTCAGCTCCGAGCTCCATAGTATCTTCTTGTCCTGGTGCTTGTTGCTGGTCCATGATCATATCATCCCCCCCTTCTTGAAAAGGATTGGACCTCAAATCCAGATCACCTACAACGAAAGGAGCCAAGTCAGCAACATTAAAACTACTACTCACGGTATACTTACCTTGGAGATCCAATTGATAGGCATTGTTGTTGATCTTCTTGACAATATTGAAAGGACCATTCATTCTAGGAATCAGCTTCGATTTTCTCTCATTTGGAAACCTATCTTTCCTTAGGTGTATCCAAACAAGATCACCTTCCTTGAAGAGCACCTCCTTGCGGCTTTTATTAGCTTGCTCAGCATATTTCTTTGTTTTCTCCTCTATGTTGGTTCTGGCTTGCTCATGAAGCGTCTTGACAAATTCAGCTTTCTTTTGTCCATCCATGCTAAGTCTCTCACTCAAAGGTAAAGGCATTAGATCCAAAGGAGAGATGGGATTAAACCCATAAACAAGTTGAAATGGAGAAAACTTAGAGGCTGAATGCACAGAGTGATTATATGCAAACTAAACATGTGGCAAACAATCCTCCCAAGTCTTAAGGTTTCGCTTAACTAGAGCCCTAAGGAGAGTAGACAAGGTTCTATTAACTACTTCAGTTTCACCATCTGTTTGGGGATGACAAGTAGTAGAGAACATCAGTTTGGTACCTAGCTTAGACCAAAGAGTTTTTCAAAAATAACTAAGAAACTTTGCATCACGATCTGAAACTATCGTCTTAGGCATACCATGTAGTCGGATTATCTCTCTAAAGAACAAGCTAGCAACATTAACAGCATCATCAGTCTTGTGACAAGGAATAAAATGTGCCATTTTAGAAAAACGGTCTACTACAACAAAGATTGAATCTCGTCCATGTCTAGTCATAGGCAATCCTACAACAAAATCCATAGAAATGTCATGCCAAGGATGCAAAGGAATAGGAAGAGGAGTATACAGACCGTGAGGTTGTGCTTTGGCCTTAGCCATTTTACATGTTGGACACCTAGCACAATACCTTTCGACATCACGTCTCATATGTGGCCAATGGAAGTGTTCTTGCATGACCTGCATTGTCTTAGCCACTCCAAAATGTCCCATTAAGCCTCCAGCATGAGCTTCCTTAACAAACAAATCTCTCAAAGAAGAATTAGGCACACACAAGCGATTATCATAGAATAAAAAACCCTCGTGCCTATAGTATTTGCCAACTTCAAACTTCTCACATGCAGCAAAAGTCTCCTTAATGTCGGAATCATTAGCATATAGAGACTTGATATGTTCAAAACCCAGCAACTTAACCTCAAGAGTAGCAAGTAAGGTGTACCTTCTGGATAACGCATCAGCCACAACATTTTCTTTACCTTTCTTGTACTTGATGACATATGGAAATGTCTCAATGAACTCAACCCACTTAGCATGTCTCTTGTTAAGTTTCTGCTGACCTTTAAGATGCTTCAAGGACTCATGATCAGTGTGTATTACAAACTCTTTAGGCCAAAGGTAGTGCTGCCATGTTTGGAGAGACCTCACAAGAGCATATAGCTCCTTGTCATATGTTGGATAGTTGACAGTGGCTCCTCCAAGCTTCTCACTGAAATATGCTATTGGTCTTTTCTCCTGCATAAGAACAGCCCCAATTCCTACATCTAAAACATCACACTCAATTTCAAATGTCTTAGTAAAATCAGGAAGAGATAAAATAGGAGCATGAGTAAGCGTCTCTTTTAAAGCCTGAAAGGCTTCCTCTTGTGGAGAGTCCCATCTAAATCCCACATCCTTTTTGATTACTTCAGTAATAGGTGCAGCCAAGGTGCTAAAGTTCTTTACAAACCACCTATAGAACCCAGCTAGTCCATGGAAGCTGCGGACTCCACTAACTGATTTAGGACTCGGTCATTCCTTGACTGCTTTGATCTTCTCTTCATCCACTCTAACTCCATCTGCACTTACAACAAAACCTTGAAAGACAAGGTTATCCGTTCCAAAGGTACATTTCTTTTAAGTTAGCATAGAGTTTTTCTTTCCTAAGCACATCTAAAACCATCTTAATGTGTTCCACGTGTTCTTCTAGACTCTTGCTAAACACCAGAATGTCATCAAAGTATACCACTACAAAAACGCCTATAAATGCTCTTAGTATATGATTCATTAACCTCATGAATGTGCTAGGAGCATTGGTAAGACCAAATGGCATAACTAACCACTCATATAGACCTTGTTTCGTTTTAAATGATGTTTTCCACTCATCACCTTCTTTCATTCTAATCTGGTGATAACCACTCTTTAGATCAACCTTAGAAAATACCTTAGACCCATGCAACTCATCTAACATGTCATCTAACCTAGGAATGGGATGTCGATACTTCACCGTAATGTTGTTAATAGCACGGCAGTCTACACACATTCTCCAGCTATTATCCTTTTTGGGTACAAGGAGGACTGGTACAACACATGGGCTCATGCTTTCTCTAATGAGTCCCTTCTCCAATAGCTCTGTCACTTGCCTTTCAAGTTCTTCGGTTTCTACTGGATTAGTTCTATATGCTGGTCTGTTTGGTAATGAAGCACCTGGTATGAAATCAATTTGGTGCTCAATCCCACGAATTGGTGGAAGACCTTCAGGATTCTCTTCTGGAAACACGTCTTCATAGCTCTGCAAAAGATTAACAATACTACTCGGAAGCTCCGGTTCTAGTTCAGCCACTGTTAGTAAATTCTCTTTAATCAATACTAAAGCATTAGGTGTATTAATCCCTTTAGTTTGTGCTTTAGTGGACTGAGTAGTGGTGGATTCATCCTTGTGTTTCATCATGATTTGATCTAAATATACCTCATGTGGAGACATTGGTAAAAGAGTAATCTTCTTGCCATTAATCTCAAAGATGTGCTTGTTTGTGAAGCCATCATGAACAACATGGCGATCAGATTGCCAAGGACGTCCAAGCAAAAGGTGACAAGCTTCCATAGGTAATACATCACATAGAATCTCATCTTGATACTTCCCAATGCTGATAGGTACTCGAACTTGCTTCTTTACTTCCATTTGTCCTTCTTCACTCAACCATTGCAGCTTATATGGCCGAGGGTGTAGCAGCTCCTTAAGATTGAGTTTCTGGACCATAGTCTTGCTAGCAACATTTGTACAGCTTCCTCCATCGATGATTACACTGCAGATTTTATCCTTTACCATGCAACGTGTGTGAAACAAGTTCTCTCGTTGTGCTTGTTCAGAATCCTTATCTTTGACAAGAACAATAAGAGCTCTCATCGTGACTAGAAGTGGACCTTTAATTGGCAATTCACCTTCAGCGTCTGATGCTTCTTCTGACTTCTCATCCTCAGATTAAAACTCCCCATCAGCCCTTATCAAGATAATTCGGTGGTTAGGGCATTCATTAGCATAGTGTCCCAATCCATGGCACTTGAAACACTTTAGATCTCTAGCTCTAGTATTGGTCTTCATTGGTTATTTAGACTCCTTTGATCCACTTGGCTTGAGCTCTTTATAACCAGAAGGTTTGTCTTCAGCCTTAATGTTGGGTTTGAAAACCTTTTGAAAACCAGTTCGTGAATCCTTAGCATAACTCATTCTGTTGCTGTTGTAATTCGATCGATTACCCTTCCTCTTAAGCTGTTTCTCATACATGACAGCCTTATGTAGCAGTTCTTCTAAGTCCAAGTAGTTACACACCTCCAGAAGATCAATAAGATCTCTATTAAGTCCTCCTAAAAACCGAGATATAGTAGCTTCACTACTTTTTTGGATATCAGCTCGTAACATCAAGGTTTCTAGCTCTTGATAATACTCATCCACAGTCTTACTACCTTGACTTAAGTTCTTTAGCCTTGTGTGAAGCTCTCGATGGTAATGGTTTGGTACAAATCTCTTGCGGAGAAACTGTTTCATTCTCCTCCAACTCCGAATAGGAAGTTCACCATTTTTTCTTCTGGTTGTTACAAGTTGATCCCACCAAATTAGAGCATAATCATAGAATTTTGTAGCAACATAATGAACTTTGCTCTCCTCAGTATAGTACTAACACTCAAACACTAGCTCAATCTTCTTTTCCCACTCTAGGTAAGCATCGGGGTCACTTTTTCCATAGAAAGGTGGTATTCTAAGTTTCAGACCATAAGAAGTATTGTTTTGCTGCGGTGGTGCTTCTTGTCTTACACGCCTCCTCATGCGAAATGTCTGAATAGAACGTTCACTGCCATAATAATCTGTAGCTTCTTCGTCTTGGCTTAAGTGTTCTCGTTCGTTTGCTGGTGACGGAGGTCGCATACTGTTTCCACGATAGTTGTTAACCTCACGTTCAGATCCACTAGGTTCCTTAGCTGCAGAGTGAGTTGATTGTGTCTTCTTTCGAAAAGTATCAAGCTTAGTATCAATAATCTTGCTCATCTGAGCCGTAATAGCTTCAGTGAAGAGCTTATCATAACGAGCATTACTAGACTATGGATCTTCTGTTTCCTCCATGTTCCTGCAAGAGAATCAAAGAGACAAACAAGTAATCCAATCCCAAAACTTCTATGAACACTCAAAAGAAACAGATCTATAATTCCAAGTCCTAGAATACCAAAAGACAATTCTGTTTTTTCAAATCTACAACAAGCATTCAAATATAAAAGAGAATAAAAAGAGTTTTGATGCAACCTGACTTAATTTTGGCTATGATACCACTTAATAAGATCCTACTGTGGCTTAGGAAAATCCAGGAACAAGATCAAGTGATTGCAGCAATTTTAGATTGCAAGGGAATCCGAAGAGACAGACCTCGGATGTTATTGACGAGATAAATCGCAGGAGTACTCGGAATCGAATTAAAACTTAGCAGCGGATTGATGAAGAGTCGATGAGTCTTGTGATTAGTTTTCAGCAAATTCTGACGAGTGATGATGAAGATATGATGGGGAATATGAACAGACATTGTGACAGAATTGTGGATTGAATTGAACTATCAAGAGTGGTGAGAAAGCTCTTGATCTTCAATCTTGTAGACCATTCGGATATGACACACCAAATAGATAACAAGTTCGAGGATTTTACTCCTCAGAGATCAAACAAATTTGAAAGGGGGGTTTTTGATTAAAATGTTTGATGAAATGAAAGAAACTAGGGTTCAACATACTTATAGAAAACCAGCCACGAAATGGGCCTTTGAAATGAGTGGGCCTAAAGTACAAATGCCCAAAAGTTAAAATAAAAGACTAGAATAAGTCCACTTAAATTCTTAGTCGAAAATAGTCTTCCCTTTCCCTTTTTAAGCATGTTGTCAATGAGGCAGATGTATAGTGTGTATTGACAAGTCTCATTAAAAACCTTGGTCTAGAAAACCCATTGGGATTAAACTAGACACAAGGAAAAGAGTGCAAGAATACACACCTCTAATTGACAACCCTTAGTCGGCTTGAATCAAAACCAGTGTGGTTTGATTAGCCATAAGACTAAGGTTGCTCTCAGCTTGTATTAGCAATGTGCCAACAGCCTGTTCGAGTAGTCTAGCCTTAGGTCGAATAATTGGTCCAATCGGTACATCCAAAGCTTGTTGAACTCCTTCAGCTCCGAGCTCCATAGTATCTTCTTGTCCCGGTGCTTGTTGCTGGTCCATGATCATATCAGTTGTCCCTGTATTTCCTGCAAAAATAATAAAATTCTGCCGGCACGAAAAATTTCAAATCATTTATTTAGTCGAGGATTCATGCCTTAGTATTATGTATGGTACATGCATGGAGAAGATTTAAATGTGGATTTAGGTAGTTGTAGTGCAAGTTATGGTAGAAGTGAAAATCAAGAAGAAGTTTCTCATGTAGAAGACACATATAGGGATGGTAAACGATGCATTTCCTGCTCAGCATTACATGAGTTATGATAACACGAGTTATGATAACACGAATTATAATCAGAATGATCAAGCAGAGCATGAATATGATTATCAAAATACAGTAGAAGTACCTAATAATGAGGCTCAAAATTTTTATACCATGTTAGAAGCTGCTAACAATCCTTTATATGATGGTTGTGAGGAAGGTCACTCGCAATTATCATTAGTATCTCGCATGATGCATATGAAAACAAATTTTAATGAATCCGAACGTGAACTAGACCAATGGGCAGAACTCATTTCAGAGTATCTACCTAAGGATAATCAGAGCACTACGTCGTATTATGAAACCGAGAAATTGATGCGAAATTTGGGGCTCCCTTACCATACAATTGATGTGTGTATGAATAATTGTATGATCTTCTGGAAAGAAGATGAAAAATAGGATAAGTGTAAATTTTGCGGAGCAGCAAGATACAAGGAGAGTACAGGTCGAACCAAAATACCATTTAGTCGTATGTGGTATTTACCTATCGGTGATAGAATAAAAAGACAATATCAGAGTGCCCGCAATGCAGAGGCGATGAAATGGCATGCAGAACATGCAACAAATGAAGGAGAGATGTCTCATCCATCTGATGCTGCAGAGTGGAAGAATTTTCAGAAGTTACACCCCAGATTTGCAAGTGAGTCTCGCAATGTATATTTAGGATTATGTACCGATGGATTCAATACTTTTGGAATGTCTCGTAATCACTCATTGTGGCCTGTGATAATGACTCCGTATAATTTACCCCGGGTATGTGTATGAAGGAAGAATATTTGTGGCTTACGATTTTGAATTCAGGTCCACATCATCCACGAGCAAGTCTTGATATATTCCTTTGTCCTTTGATTGATGAGTTGAAAGAACTATGGAGTACAGGAGTTGAGGCGTATGATAAGTTCAGCAATAAAAATTTCAATGTCAAAGTAGTTTTGATGTGGACAACTAAAGACTTCCCCGCATACGGCATGTTATCAGGGTGGACGACGCATGGACGATTAGCTTGTCCAGTATGCATGGATGATACTAAGGCCTTTCAATTACCAGATGGACGGAAGACATGTTGGTTTGATTGTCACAGACGGTTTCTTCTTCTTAATCATCCATTAAGAAGGAATAAAAGAATTTTTTTGAAAGGAAAAGATGCTATAGATCAGTCCCCACCCCTAACACTGACCGGTGATGAAGTGTATAATCAGCAAATAAGGGAGGTAAATCCAGCAAAAACATCTGATTGTGGAGGAAACCGACATGAGGAGAAAGCTGATGGATATAGGAAATGGCATAATTGGCATAAAGAAAGCATATTCTGGGAATTGCCGTATTGGAAAGATCTCAATCTACGACATTGTCTTGATGTGATGCACATAGAGAAGAATGTTCTCGATGCCTTCTTAAATACCATAATGAACGTAAAAGATAAATCAAAAGACACAGTTAAGGCAAGATTGGATATAGCACGATTTTTCTCAAGGAAAGAGTTACATCTGGATAACCGTGGATGAGCTCATGTTCTTATATTTAGACTGAGTGCGGCAGCAAAAGAGCGTTTACTAGCATGTGTCAAACATGATATTAAATTTCCCGATGTGTATGTGGCAGATTTAGTGACTTGTGCTAATATAGAATGAGGGAAATTTTCAGGCATGAAGAGTCATGACTGTCATGTTTTTATGGAACGCTTGTTTCCATTTATCTTTGCTGAACTCTTGCCACGTAACGTTCATCTTACACTATCAGGTATCTATGAAGAAATTATTGATAAATTTTAACCACACATGTATATGCTAAATCGTGTATTTTTCTATGTTTGTAGCACTTGGAGGATTTTTTCCAGATTTGTGTAGTAAAACATTACAGGAGACTCGTGTTCAAATTATGAAGGAAAACATAGTTTTAATACTATGTAATTTGGAGAAAATTTCCCGCCTGCAGTGTTTGATGTGATGGTACACCTCCATGTGCATCTACCATACGAAGCTGAACTAGGAGGTCGTGTGCAGTATCGATGGACGTATCCATTGGAACGGTTTTTCAAGAAGTTAAAAAGCAAAGCAAAAAATAAAAGATATGCAGCTGGATCAATTGTGCAGTCATACTTGAACGATGAGATTTCCTACTTCTCATAGTGGTTTTTGCCTTTGCATGTACATACATTATATATTAATCATTATTATAAATGTAATGAATTTATTGCCAAATTAAAGGGCATCGAGATATGATGAGGGCGAAGCTCCAGTATATCCGACAGAAGGAATACCCAATATGTTTAAACATGTTGGTCGACCAAGTGGAAAAAATAAACAATTATATATAAATGATGTAGATCAAGTCGCTGCACATGCATATATAATGCGGAATTGTGAATATTTTCGCCCATTAGAGAGGTAATTCAAACCTGATATTGTTATTTATATATGTGTGTTTCGTGTTTTATTTTAGTTATTTCTATTTCTATATGACTCAGTTTGTGTGAAGAGTACATTCGTCATTGTCATCCTGAATTAACAGAAGACCAAGTTATGTGGAAAAAAGATGCAGAATTTGCCACATGGGTCAGAGATTACGTAAGTAAAAATACAATATTAGTATGATCCTTATTAATGTATTGAAATATATAATTATTTAGTTCACATACAGGTTAGATTAGCGAATCCCGCAATCACCTGGCCATCATGGGTTTGCGAACTAGTTAAAGGCCCAGATAAGAAAGTGACAGTGTGGCCCATGTACTTTACGCGAGGATATTTGTTTCATACACGAAACCACGAACGGCTGAGGAAAACGTGCAGTGGTCATTATATCGAAAGAGACCAGTGGTCCAGTGGTCATTGGACTACAACAAACCTCACATTTCTCGGAGGTCGCTGGTTCAAGTCTCGGCTCCTTTTTTTTTGAGACTTTTTTTTTTGCGACTGAATAGAGACTTTCTTTTTGAGACTGAATAGAGACTTTTCTCCTTTGCTACTGAACATAGACATGTAGGCCTTTTAGTCGTTATACAGTAGCTAAGCTTTGAGACTGTTTAGCGACTGATAGAGTTATCAGTCTCAGTTCAGTCTCTAAATATTGAGACTGATTGGAGACTAATTGTATAAATTGTCGGTTTTTTGGACCGCAACCATAGAATATTGTTTCGAAAATTGAATTAGAGATATGTTATGATGTTTGCACATCATGTTAGTCAAGTTTGAGGACTTGCAATTGGTTACGCATTAATTCATAACAAAAACGCATTGTTGATCACATGTATGAACTACTTAGATGGTATTACAATATATATGTCTCGTTCGGATCTTCGGTTCATATATTTCATTTTATTCGTACATATAAAGTGTACAACCAACTTATATAACTTTATTCATCAAAAATAATGCTTTGACTTCGGCTTAATTCATCAATTTTTCTATTAGTTCATTTTCGGGAAATAAACAAAACCCGAGCTTAAAACAAGTAACCAATATATATTAGTCTACGTAAACATTATTTCGAAAGAGTCCATTGGTCCAGTGGTCATTGGACTACAACCAACCTCACATTTCTCGGAGGTCGCGGGTTCAAGTCCCGACTCCTTTTTTTATTTTTATTTTTGAGACTTTTTTTTTTGCGACTGAATAGAGACTGTTTTTGCAGTCTCTGTATTTAGATAATATCTGAGAAACTCTTCTTCCTCGCAACAACACAAAACCTTTCATCTCTTTTTTTCTTTCGATTTCTTCGATTTCTAACCTCGAAATCACAGGTTTTAACACGAAAACTAAGCCCAAATCATGTCTACTTCGGGTAGATCTAGATTAGGTAGAGGAGGTGGAAGATCCGGGAGAAATCTTCAACAACCTTCTCACCGTTCTACACCTCTAGCGACTCCTTCCTCATCGGTGGCGAGGTACCGGTGGTTCGGCCACAAACCGGTGGTTCTGGGCCATCGTATTTGTCAGATTCATGGCCAAACGAAAACCCACCTCTTCAACCCATGGATGAAGCTTTTTCTTCACATCAATACAATCAACCATTTCAATTCACGCTTGAAGACATTCTCCATGATGAACAAAGAGCCATTACACTTCCAAAGTTGGATCCTTTTTCAACCGAAAATACAGTTTGGTGAGAATTTTTTTTTTCCGGATTTTAGTGTACCATTTGCTTAGATTAAGTGGTAGGTTTAGGATGATGGAATTTAGAAATGGTAGATTAGGATTTTTAGTTGGTAAATATGAATTTTATAGAATTTTTATGAATTTTATGGAATATATATTTATTTTTTGTTGTTGAATACTATTTGGTAAATATGAATGTCATTATTTTTTAGAATATTTAGATGCTAAATATGATATTTTTGGAATTTTAAGAATTTTATGGAATATATATGAATCTTTAGTAAATATATATTATTTAATAAATATGAAATTTTGGATTTTTATGAATATCTAGTTGATAGATATGACTTTTTTGGAATTTTTATGAATTTTATGGTATATATATATATATATATGTGAATTTTTAGTTGATAAATATGATTTTTATTAGAATTATTATGAATTTTATGGAATATATATGAATTTTTAGTTGATATATATTATTTGGTAAATATAGAATTTTGGATTTTTATGATTTTTTAGTTGTTATATTAATTGGAATTGTTATGAATAAGTTTAGAAATATTATTTGAATTTTGATTTGGAATTGTTTGGAATTTCTATTTTGAATCGTATGTTTTCAGGTTTGATCGAGACGAATTCAGTAAAATTTCCCAAATCAGTATCGAATATTATCAGGAACGGATACAATGACGTTTATTTGAGTTAGACCAAGACTCCTCTTGCTGTGCGAGATCAGTTTTTCATTAAATTCGCGTAAAAATAATTTTTTTATTTATCTTTAATTTAATTATAATTTTAATTTACTAACACATAATATTGGTTTTCAAATTTGTGTTTAGTAAATTTTTTACTGGAATCCGTCTATTACTGAGACCGTTTGATTCGAGTTTGATCAAGTCGGTATCAACAGGATGAAAGGAATTACGACTCAGATTAAAAATAAGGGCGAATGTCCGAAGTGATGAATGGGGATGTCTATGTGAAGCTTTGTACACATTGGCTAACTGAGGGGGCACAAGCGAAGAGCCAGAAAATCCGAGATGCTCGTTGTTCTGATCGTGACGGGTGTGGACCTCATAAACATGTCTCGGGACCAAAGAGTATTATCGCGTTCAGTGTGAACTTGTAAGTATTTTTTACTTTATATATATATGTATATATTTTTAATTAATTAATATAGTATATTGTTTTTCTAAGGAGAGAGAATATGAACGACCAGCCTCAATCAGTGAAGTCTTCAAGAAAACGCATACAGACAAGAAGACTCAGAACTTTGTAGACGAGAACGCGAAGAAAATTATTGAGACGTATGAGGATAAGAAACGCGATTTCATCCAATCTCAGAAGGACAATAACACCAACTTCTCCGATGCTGCTTCTCAGACAATCGAGCTCACTTCGGAGCAGGAAGACGAGATTTTCCTTCAGGTATGTTGAGGGTTTTATTAGTTACATATTCTTATAATTTATATTTAATTTTAACCATTATTTTGTTTTTCAGTCTACTTTGCCGGACCGTAGAGGGAACGTCTACAGTCTCGGAAATCTTGGCAGGAGATATGGCCACGGCAAGAAGAACAAACGAATCGCCGACTCGGCTGTCACAGACACAATTTCAAGCATGCAACAGGAGATGGCATCTTACAAGGAACATGTGCAGCAAGGGATGACGACCTATAGGGAAAACATGGTATTTCTAAGACATCAGAACCAGGAGATCTAACAATTACTTCAGACAGCTATCCCTTCGTTCCCGACTCACCTTACTACGATGACTCCCTCCTCCTTTTCCACGACATGATGTTCAGGGTCTTCTTCTATGCCCTCACCAAGCGATCACATTCCCGACCAACAATGATTTTTTTTTGGTTTTAGTATCGTTTGAACATTATATATTTTTGTAGTACTTAATTCTGTATAATTTAGTTTCGGTTTAATATTATATATGTTTCCAAAAAATAAATTTTATTTAAGATTTAATATTTAAATAATAATTTTATTTCAAACCATAAAAAAAAGCTTGATATTGATCAGCGATTGCTCTTAGACTGAATGTTTGAGACTAATCTGCGACTAAAACGTTGAGACTAAGTAGCAACTCAATGCTTGAGACTAATTAGTGACTGTTTTTTTGATATTGATTAGTGACTACGCTATTGAGACTAATTAGCGACTCATACATTAAGACTAAATAGCGACTGTTTTTGTTTGAGACTAATCTGCGACTAAAACGTTGAGACTGAGTAGCAACTCAATGCTTGAGACTAATTAGTGACTGTTTTTTTGATATTGATTAGTGACTACGCTATTGAGACTAATTAGCGACTCATACATTAAGACTAAATAGCGACTGTTTTTGTTTGAGACTAATCTGCGACTGAATATTTGAGACTAAACAGCGACTGCGTGTTTGAGACTAATTTGCCACTGACATCTTGAGACTGTTTAGCGACCGATGATTGAGACTAATCTGCGACTGTGACTCTGCAACTGAGAGATTAGTCTCAAAACAGTAGCAAAATATACTAAATAGTGTCAGTCCCCAATTAGTCGCAATTTTGCGTTTGTAGATGCGGGTCTTGAAACAGTCGCATTTTTGGTACTGAATAGCGACTAAATATTTTAACGACTAAGCTTTTGCGACTGATTGTATCAGTTGCTATTCAGTCTCCATTCTCGGTTTTGAGACTGATTGTGCAGTCTCAAACAGCGAGTTTTCTTGTAGTGCACCCTCCGATCAATCGATGTAGTCTTGTACCGTGAAAAATCATGTTTTGACTTTTTATTTGACTTGGTTTAATTTAAGTTATATTAGGTAAACCTTTGTACTATAAAAACCGAGAGTTGGTCAATTATGAGAATAGACTCTTTTAACCACTTTTCTATTGTTCTTGTTAGCTCGAGGGAGAATATCTCTTTCTTCACCACTTTTAGAGAAAAGTTTTGAACCTTTTTTCTATTTAATTCAGTTCATCATTATATTATATATACTTCTTCTTTGTTTGTTTTTTTTGCTATATCTGAGTAGTCTCTTAATCAGTTTTAGGATTTTCTAAGAATTTTAAAGAGTCAATAGATTAGGGACAAATATAATTGGAATCTTGTTGTGTTTTGTAAGAATCTTGATTAAAATTACAGAATTATTGAAGAATAGAGAAGAGAAATCGAGAGTGAAAGAGATTAAAATCTCATTGTTTCTTATTGAGCATAAAGAGAGGTTACAAGATATTTTATAGGCAAAATTACAAGGAAAGAGAAACAAATGAGGTCCCAAAAAGATTTGACCTTTTTGGTGTGGACCACAAGAGGTGTCTTCTTGCTCCAACGGTCAAGAATTGTCCCTATCGACTGCTAGGACCACAACCTTTTCCTAATGGCTATCTTTGACCCTTTAAACGAACCTCTTCCTTGGTGCCCCTATTTTTGCACAGTCTTTATCATTTGTCCCTCATTTTGCACTTTTATTATCTTTGGCCCTCTTTTTGCACAAAGATTGCTCGGTCAAGATAGACTTGACTAATTCTCCCTCTCAAGCTAAGCATTAATAATGAATGCTTAGCTTGGAAACCCGAACACCACACCTCATTAAAAACCTTGATAAGGAAAACCACTTGGGACAAAACCTTAGCCGAGGGAAAAAGAGTGTGTAGCACTCGGGTTAGAGGACATGAAGTCAAGGGCGATCCAAGCTTACAAGACCAAGTTTACCATAGATGTGATTGCAAACCTTGGTACTTGCAGCTTTGGTGAAGATGTCCGCCAATTGATCTTCACTTGGTGTATAACATGGAAGAAAAACACCGTCTTCCATACATTCACGAACTTTGTGGCAGTCCACTTCGACATGCTTTGTCCTTTCGTGAAAAACCGAATTAGATGCTATATGAATTGCAGCTTGGTTGTCACAATGCATAGTAGTTAATCCCTTCGTTTCTTGGCCTAAAACCTTAAGGAGAGACCTCAGCCACACCAATTCATCGGTCAGCCTTCTTATGGTCCTATACTCCGCCTTGACACTAGAGCACGCCACCACCTTTTGCTTCTTTGTCTTCCAAGTTACTATGTTGCCTCCAACAAATGTGCAATACCCTGTAGTATACTTCATATCATTCCTATCTCCGGCCCAATTCGCATCACAATACCCCGCAATGTCCGAGCTCTCATTTCTTCCCATTCAAATTCCTTGGTCCGAACTACCTTTGATATATTTGAGGATCTGTTCCACCATTGTCCAGTGTTATTTTGTCGCGGCTTGCATATGTTGGCTCACTTGGTTGACTGCAAAACACAAGTCATGCCAAAATATAGTAAGATATATCAATGTACCAACAACTCTCTGGTATTGTTGAACTTTCGCAAACACTTCGGTTGACCTTGTAGCTATCCTCAAGACGTTTCTTGGCGGGTTTACATTCAGTCATACCTGTCTCATTAAGCAAATCAAGAGTGTATTTTCTTTGAGAAAGAAATAAACCATCCGAAGATCGGCAAATTTCAATCCCTAGAAAATACCTTAATTCCCCAAGATCCTTAATGTCAAAAACAGATTTAAGATAGAGTTTGGTGGCCATGATGCCTTCCTTATCATCTCTGGAGATGATAAGATCATCGACATAAATTAATACCACCACGATACCTTGGGAACTTGTGAGGTTAAAGAGAGTGTGACCAGCTTCGGATTTCTTGAACCCACGATCTCGGAGGGTAAAGTTAAGCTTGTGATACCAAGCTCAGGGTGATTGCTTCAAGCCATAAATAGCTTTCCAAAGCCTTAGAACTTTCCCGGGAGTGGCCTTGATTTCTAGACCGAGAGGTGGAATAATGTACACTTCTTCATCAAGTTCTCCTTGAAGGAAGGCATTTTTCACATCCATCTGCCACAATTCCCATGATAAGTTAATAGCTAAGGAAAGAATGACCCTTACCGTATGGAGCTTGTCCACCGGAGCGAATGAATCGGTATAGTCGACCCCATAAGTTTGGGTGAAGCCTCGGGCAAAAAGCCTTGCTTTGTAGCTCTCAACCGTGTCATCACTCTTGTATTTGATGGTGAACACCCATTTAGAGGTCACGACATTCTTTCCCGGAAGCAAATCTGCTTCCGTCCAAGTGTGGTTTCTTTCCATCGCTTGGATTTCATCATCAACTGCAGCCACCCATTCATTGATTTGTTTAGCCTCATTGTAGCTTTCAAGGATCTGGTCCTCAATCTTACCAAGAAATGCTTGGAAATGGGAAGTTATGAGGTCAACCAAAAACCCCTTCGGAATAGGATGGGCCACGGCTTGACCATTGTAATAGACCTTCGTGTTGCGAGTACATGTACTTCTCCGGAGTGGTTGGGCTGTTGGTTCCACTAGTAAGAGCAGCCAATTCAGGTCCGGGAGGAAAATACTATGGATCGGCTTCATTTGCCGGTGTTGGGGAGCGAGGAGTACTCGGGGAGTTTGGGACCCGAGACGTTACACACGGGGAATTTGTATCTCGGGATATGCTGCTGTTCGTAGATATGCTAGGGGCTTGTGAAGATGGATCTGATCCACCTAGACGATCAAGAAGGAATTTGAGGCTTGCAGCCCTATCCATGGCTGGTTCGGATAGGTCTTGTAAGTCTTCCCAATTTCGTTTGTCATAGAATCCTCAATCTTCAATAAACTTCACATCCCGAGATACAAGAACCCTCTTAGTTTCCAGATCATATCATTTGTATCCTTTTTGGGTGGAGGAATAGCCGAGGAACATACACTTTGTGCTTTTAGCTTCAAGTTTGATCTAGAGTTCTCCGGGCACTAGGACAAAATAGACACAACCAAACACCCATAAGTGATTCAAAGGAGATTCGGTTTTTTGCTTAGTACCTTATATGAAGATACATCTTAAAGTATTTTTGTTGGAGTCCGATTGATGAGGTAGCACGCCATCATGACAACATCTCCCCAAAATCTTCTTGGGACATTCATGTGGAACATAATGGATCTTGTAACTTCTATTAGGTGTCGGTTTTTCCTTTCCGTAACCCCATTTTGCTGCGGGTTATATGGACAACTAGTTTGATGTAGGATCCCTTGCTTGTTTAAATGCTCTTGGAATGAGTTACTCATGTATTCTCCTCCATTATCAGTTCTTAGTACCTTCAATTTTGAGTTAAAATGATTAGATATATAATTCTCAAAAATTTTAAAGGCATCAAAGACTCTATCTTTTGATGGCATAAGGGTTATCCATGTATATTTTGACTTTTCATCTATGAATGTAACAAAATATTTATGGTGATATCTAGAGGAGCAATGGGAACTCCAAACATCCGAATGCACAAGATCAAAACAATTTCCATAAATCGTAGATGATATAGGATAAACCGATTTGCAATGTTTTCCCAAAATGCAAGCTTCACAATCGATATTGCAATGACGACGTCCAACTCTAGCATGCCAAACAAGATTACTAGGGCTACCAACAACCGAATTAGAAACAGCCAAACTATTGCTACTAAACCGAGATAAAAACTTAGGGTCTTCAAGGACATAAAGTCTGTTTTTCACTTTTCCTTGTCCGAGCAAGCTTCCAGTCTCAATATCCTGAAATTTCACACCATTAGGTCCAAATATAGCATAACAATTCAAGTCCATAACAACCCTTCTAACCGATAAGAGATTTGAGGTAAATTCTGGTAAATAGAAGACTCTAGACTTTTTCCCGAACAAGTCTAAATTCCCTACTCCACTAACCAATATCCTATTACCATTTGCTATTACACCACTCCCTACAGCTAGCTCTATATTGCAAACAAGATCCTTATCACTAATCATATGGTGAGAGGCTCCTGATTCAATAACAAGCGGTTTAAATAAAGTTCGGGTATAATAGCAAATACTGGAATCCCTTAAGGATTTGAGAGAGTTGATTAGAGCATCAAGGTCTAATTTCTTCATCGTGTCTCCACTAAATGAGGAAGAGGCTGCGGATGGGTGTTCTTGTTCCTTTGAGGAGGAACCAAGCATCGAACCGGATATAGACCCATATTCCTCCGAGACTCCATGAGACACATTGGCTTTGGAATCCTTGAACTTCGCGGGTTTGAAATGGGGATGGAGGAGCCAACACTTCTCTTTTGAATGGCCTTTCTTTTTGTCATGATCATAAACCAGCTTCTTCCTATCCTCAAATCTGCCTTGAGCCTTGTTTGCAGAAAGAAGTCATGAATCCCCTTTTCCTTCGAACAGCTCAATGGAACCTTGCTCTTTTTTTATATGAGAGCATACATCTTCAAGGCACGGAAAGGACCTCGAGCTAGCAGCTGACCTCAAGATATGCTTCACTAGATCCTTGTAGTTTGGGTTAAAGTGCATCAAGATCCCGAAAACCTTATCTTCTTCGTTCCTTTGCTTAACAACTTTCAGATCTGTGGACATCGGCCTTAGCATATCCAGTTCAGCCCACAAGGATCTGAACTTTTCAAAGTACTCCATGAACTCCATTTCTTCTTGGAGAAGGTTTGCAAGAGCTTTCTTTACCTCAAATACTCTTGTCAAGTTTGAGACATTTCCATATACCTTCTTCAAGGTATCCCATAGATCCCTAGCCGTTTCACAATATGAATATGCTTCAATGATTGAAGGATCTAAGGAGCTTTGGGTGATGGATTTGACCGCTTGATCAGTTTAGAACAATTCATCATCCTCCTCAAGATATTCTTCATCTTCACCATCACTTGAGAGAGAATCCATTGGTGGTATATCCATCATGATATGACTATAAAAAATTCTTCTTGTGCAAATTTTTATCTTCAAGGTTCTGGCTCAAAGAAGGTAGTTAATCCCTTTTAGAGTCACAGAGACAATCGGTGATTTTCCATGGTTGAAATCCATAACACAAAAGAAAGAAAGACAGATCTAGAAAGCTTTCAAAGATCTGTTGAGAAAGATGGAAACTTTGACTTGATTCTACACCAAAGGTTGAACCTTTTGGTGGTTTTAGGGTCAAAGGTGGTTTTTCCTTTAGTTTTGAGCTTTTATCCATACAACAATGGAGATTTGCTCGATAAACCGAGAAAAACAAAAATTTGGTAGAAAAAACAGAGATTTGAACCGAGAAAAGCGCTTAAGAATCAACGAAAGCTCTGATACCATGTAAGAATCTTGATTAAAATTAGAGAATTATTGAAGAATAGAGAAGAGAAATCGAGAGTGAAAGAGACTAATATCCCATCGTTTCTTATTGAGCATAAAAAGAGGTTACAAGATATTTTATAGGCAAAATTACAAGGAAACAAAAGTGGTCCCAAAAAGATGTGGACCACTTTGGTGTGGACCACATTTTGTCTTCTTGCTCTAACGGTCAAGAAGTGTCACTATCGACTGCTAGAACCACAACCTTTTCCCAACGGCTATCTTTGACCCTTTATACGAAGCTCTTCTTCGATGCTCCTATTTTTGCACAATCTTTATCTTTTGTCCCTCCTTTTGCACTTTTATTATCTTTGGCCCTCTTTTTGCACAAAGATTGCTCGATCAAGATAGACTTGACTAATTTGTTTTTCATCTATTGTTGTTCTTAGTACTTAAGTTAGATTACCTAACTAGTTTATGATGATAGGTTGTTTAACTCATCAAAAATGCTTGTTAATGGCTGAAAAGAAGCTTGGGCACAAGACGGCAGATTGTCGTTCTCATCTCAAAAAACAAAACCAAGCAAATCTCATAGAGATGGATTTGTGTGTGGTCGTCACAGAAGCCCACATGGCTGAAGAAAATCTAATGGAGTGGTATGACACGGGTGCTACGACGCACATATCTATCAACCATGACTTGTTTAGTACTTACAAAAGTACACAACTGATGAACATCTTTTGATGGATAACGTCTCACACTCCAAGATCGAAGGCACTGGAAAGGTAGTCTTGAAGATGACCTCGGGAATGGAGGTTACTCTCTCTAATGTGAAGCACATACCTGACATGAGAAAGAACTTGATCTCGGGATCGTAGATGAGCAAGCATGGATTTAACATCAATTTTTCATCCGATCAACTCATCCTTAGGAAGAGTAAGGTGTTTATTGGGAAAGGTTATGTCTCTAGGGGACTAATCAAACTAAGTGTAATGAATGTCCACCGTAACGATGGGGCTTCCATGGGACTCATCCTCATGGAATGAAAAGGTCAATGGTGAGATGGACTCCATCCTCCAAAATTATACTTATGAAATCATGAACCTACTCGAAGGGTTTGGTAGTAAATAAATTTTTAAAACAAAATTAGAAACTGATGGCTTTATCGTAAGTATAAATCTCACCTTGTGGTACAAGGTTTCCTGAAAAAATAAGGTTTAGATTTCCTTGACACTTATTCTCTAGTGATAAGAATCACTTCGATACGTATGTTAGTCGGTATTACCGGTTTACATGATCTAGAAATACATCAAATGGATGTAAGAACTGCTTTTCTAAATGGTGATTTAGAAGAAAATATTTATATGAAACAACATGAAGGCTTTGTTGCTCCTGGAAAAGAACATAAAGAATGTTGTCTTGTCAAATCTTTGCATGGGTTTAAACAAGCACCAAAACAATGACATGAAAAATTTGACAATGTCATGATAACAAATAGGTTTTAAATCAATGAATGTGATAAATGCATATACATTAAACAACCTCAGAGTGCATACATTTTGTTGTGTCTCTACATAAATGACATTCTCATCTTCGGTAGCAACAAAGACATAATCCAACAAACTAAAAATATGCTTAATAGCGAGTTTGACATGAAAGACATGGGTCTTGCAATTATCATTCTTGGGATTAAACTCACATACCTCTGCTGGTTACACTTTGTCACGACCTCATTACACAGAATTTTTTTTGCAACGGTTTAAATATTATACAAATGGTAAGGCAAAATCTCTTGTGGACCATCATCTTCACC
>JAKUCM010004188.1:0-69864 GCA_023374145.1 Lepidium sativum
GAGAGAGAGATCTCTCTCTCAACAACAACAACGGAGGAGGAGGAAAAGAGAGAGACACGGCCTCCAGAACCAGCGCATCGCAGAAGATCGACATCAATCTCCAGGCAACCCTCCAATCCTGGCCCAGAAATGCAGCCACACAGGGCGTCCTCGTATGAGCACAACACTCCGACAGTGATGCAACCACGCAGAGCATCTTCATACGAGCGTGCGACATCCTCTCAGACCCAGCCAAGGAATGTAATGCCAGAAGTCCACGCATTTGATCTCAATTCAGCACATATTGAGGAACTTGATGTGGAGCCCAACTATGAGCCACCGAGACAACGCCGAGCAGTAAGGAGACGTTCCACTAGTCGTCCTCGTCAAGAGTGAACTCGGACTGAGGAACCACAGCAGCAGACAGATGTACACCAGCTTACACTGCAGACGGAATTCCATGGCTCGATAACCAGGACTCGACCTCACAGCAATACACACCTCAGACAGAACTCAGCAGCTATGACTTATTCGGCTCATAGTTTCAGAGCTACACGCAACAACCAGCGCCTGGTTACAACAATCAACATGAGTCGAGTTCACATCCGCCCCACTGATCCAAACATTCATCCGATGGACACTGATCCCGCTAGATGGTCTCTATTCCACTGAGGTAAGAACGCCAACCTCCCCTTGTACATACCACTACATTAATTTTATTATGTCATTACTTGTCTAAGACCTTCCTCAAGCTTTTATCGACACAAGGGGCTGTGTGATTTAAGTTCGGGGGAGGACCCATGGTACTACTACTCATGTTTCATACGGATAAAAAAAAAAAAAAAGAGTGTTCATGCATTGCACTCAGGATCGAGTCTAAGTTTTGATTGATTAGTAACCATAGTGAAATCTTGGACTTGCGGTTCTTCCCTTTCGAAACCCTAAGAGGTAGATCGTCCGCCTTTGAAACCTGTGCTTATGTTGTGTCTCGAAAGGACCTGGTTTGTTTCCTCTAATATTGAATTTGAATCTGCCAAGATAGGGGTTTGAGATGCATTGAATTTGATTATTCCTTGAGTTTAGCTTGTCAATTAGCAAAGAATGAAACGAAAAAAATAAATAGGTACTTCTCATATAACTCAGCTCACACAACAAGGTCTAAGGTGAATGGGGATTGTGCGTAAACTCGTACTTTCTTGTGTTCACTGATAAAACCAATATCATTTTGCCTAAGGTGAACGGGGGACAGTGTGTAAACCCATACTTTTCGTGTTCATTGAGAAAACAAAGACATTGAAGCCTAAGGTGAATCAGGGCTGTGCGTAGACCCGTACTTCCTTGCTTTCACTAATAAAGCTCGAGCATAATCCTGAGTTTGAGCAGAAACTGAATCTAAAAAAAATTGTGCTGAATAAATTAAGTTTGCTAAACTCTTGGAAGTTGCACCAATAGTCTATGATCAATAACCCCTCTTGAGATCCGCACCTTTGGAACTAGGAATCAAACTTGCACTTCTTAGAGCTCAGCTAAGCACTAGGGATATCTGGTTAGGATGCTAAGCCTTGATGAGAGTAGATTGTATTTTTACAATGGAATAAGCGTTCATTTGTGGCTTACAGGTTTCAGCCTACTGAGTTGTTTGTTTAAGGCAAGGTGTTCCCAGCGTCTACACCATCTTTTCCTTCTTAGCACTATGCATTTGCTTGAGGGCAAGCAAAGACTAAGTTCGGGGGAGTTGATATACACGTTTTTAGCACGTCTTAGGAGCACCATTTAGGTATATTATACGTACATTTTGATACATTCTCATATAGTTGGAGTCTAGATAGTATCATTCATACACATTCACATGCATCTGCATACATACTACGTTTTTTAAGTGTTCAGGTACTGGATGCGGGCAGATTGAGCCTCAGGTCGAGCCCAGATTTAGCCCCAGATCGAGCCCCAGCTCGAACACAGATCGAGCCCAGCTCGAACACAGATCGAGCCCACTTTCAAGCCCAAGATCAAGTTCATTCGTTATTGGGCCAAACCGAGGCTAAAATCCACTGCGCATTGGGCCGAGTTTATCTAGGGTTTTGCTATAAGTTTAGTATAAATATTCTTACATGTTGCAAAAACCCATATGCTAGTTTTTACAATTGATTTTTATTGCGAACTTAGAGCTTTGTAATCGAACACAACTTTCTGATTTTCGAGTTTATTTTTATGCAATTCAGTTTTACATTAAGCGTTGATTTCATACCTTGTTCGAGTCCTTTATTGATGCATTCAAACCTTGAATTCGTGTTTGGTGTTAAGCTCATGCGTTCTGAGTAGTCATCTAGGGTTCCTAAGGATGAGTTAGGTATACGTGATGGTTAGGTTTTCTAAGGCGCTTAGGGTTAGATTTATGTAAGTCTTTTCTGATTTGGTGTTATCATCACTAGTTTCATTCTGATCAACTGAGGCTTGTGCTGAGACGCTCTAGCACCGATGGGTGTTTGGTAGAGCGTCAGACTGAACCACTTCAGAGATTCACATGCTCAGCTCGAGGGATCGAATGTCTGAGGCGTGAATCGGCGTTAGGCTGAGTTGATCTTTCATTCCGACTAGATTATCAAACGCCTATGGCGATAGGGTCTGTTAGTAGTCTACTCGAGTTTGTTTACCACGAGAGTGGACTCATTATTTGTGTTCCCGTTGCCTAGAGACTAGCTCTATTGAGTGATATCAAGCGCCTAGTTAACTTAAGAGTCATGTTGACCCATGAAACTCACTCCTCAGGATCCTGCTTCTCACCCTGCGTTAATTCTATTTGATACTCTACTGTTCGGTTGCTCTGTTTGAATTATTTACAATTGCACTGCTTTGTTTATTTTCGTTTTAAAGTTTGAATTAGGTTGTTATAGAAACCACATTTTGATTGGCTTGAATTAGAGTAGTTAACTGCATCCCGATTGATAATTACATTCCCAGTTGGATTGACACCTATTATACTACAACCGACATACAAGTATAATAGGATTTGACAATAGAGTAAAAATTATGTTATCATGCCTTGAAAGTACCTGAGAACTTTCTTTGCAGCTTTCCAGTGGTCCATTCCAGGGATTACTTTGATATCGACCAAACATACCAACAACAAAGGTGATATCTGGCCGAGTACGTGTCTCAACGTAGTTCAAACTCCCAACCACTGATGCATAAGGAATTCTTTCCATTTCTGTACGCTCCAATTCATTCTTTGGACATTGGATTTTACTTAAGTTGTCTCCCTTCTGAATTGGAGCTTTTCCTCTAGAGCATTTTTTCATGTTATATCTCTCTAAAATCTTATTGATATATCCTTTTTGAGACAAACTTAACAATCCTTGTGATCTATCTCGAATTATTTCTATTCGATCACATAAGATGTCTCACCCATATCTTTCATTTCAAAGTTCTTAGGGAAATATTTCTTTATATCACATTGCATGCCCATGTCATTTGCAGCAAGCAAAAATATCATCAACATATAAGACCAATATAAGGAATTTGCTCCCACTGACTTTCATGTAGATACACCGATCAACAATAATCTCTACAAAACCATATGCCGTAATGATATCATTAAACTTTAAATACCATTGTCTGGAAGCTTGTTTTAATCCATATATTGACTTTCTCAGCTTACACACCATAGTTTTTTTTTCTTGTGACCACAAACCCTTCAGATTGGTCCATATATACTTCTTCCTCAAGCTCTCCATTAAGAAAGGCGGTTTTTACCTCAAGCTCTAAATCATAATGAGTGACCAAACCCAAAACAATCCTTAGAGAATCCTTCTTAGAAACCGGAGAGAAGGTCTCTTTATAGTCAATGCCGTCTTTCTGGGTGAAATCTTTAGCAACAAGGCGAGCCTTGTATCTTTCAATGTTACCGTTCGAGTCACATTTAGTCTTAAAGACCCATTTACATCCAACAGTTTTGAAAACCGTCAGGCAACTCTACCAAGTCCAATACATAATTAACACCCATAGAAGTCATTTCTTCTTTTGGAGCATTTAACCACTTTTCAGAATTGTCACTTTCCATGGCTTTTCGGAATGTTTTCGGGTCTTCATCAAGGCTTAAGTCACATTCACTTTCAATAGCACATATCACATAGTCATTTGATATGGCAGATCTTCTTTCCCTTACAGATTGCCTTAAAGATTCTTGTGTTACACTACTCTCTCCTTGAATTGTGACAAGTTCATTATCTAGTTCGACATCTAGTGGAATTGTATCTTGATTGTGTTGTAGTATTGTGTCATTTGACTTTGCTGAAACAATAGGAACAACAACTTGAGGTGCAATGACAGGTGAAGATTCTTCAACCTGAACTTCTTTAATGTGCACATTTCCTTTGTTCACCACTCCCACTAGTTTGACCATTCTCAATGAACCGAGCATTACCCGTTTCAACTATTATCGTACTATGGTTAGGACAATAAAATACATAGCCTTTCGACTTTTCAGGATAGCCAATGAAAAATCCACTGACAGTCCCTACAATCAAGTTTCCTTTTCATGTGTGTTATATGGTTTTACTTCTGCTGGACAACCCTAGGACACGTAAATGTCGTAAAATAGGTTTCCTTCCCATCCACAGTTTAAAAGGAGTCTTAGGAACTGCCTACTAGGAACCCGGTTCAGTAAATACATTGCCAGTCTTTAATGCATATACCCATAAAGAAAGGGGGCAAATAACAACTACTTAACATACTCCTAACCCATATCCATTAAAGTACGGTTTCACCTTTCAGCTACACCATTCTGCTAAGGTGTTCCAGGCATTGTGTATTGAGCACATATGCCTCTACGTTCAAGTAACTTTGCAAATGGACCAGGACATTGTCCACTTTCAGTGAATTTTCTGTAAAACTCACCGCCTCTATCAGATCTCACTACTTTTACTTTGCTTTCTAACTGCCTTTCTACTTCATCAATGAACACCTCGTAGGACATCCACTGACTTAGATTTTTCATGCAGTAAATAAGTATATCCATAACGTGAGTAATCATCAATAAGGTGATGATGTATTTTTCCACCGCTCCAAGAGGGAGAATCAAAACGGCCAATATATCTGGTGTGTATTAATTCAAGAAGTTAAGTACTTCTTGTGGCTCGTTTCTTTGTTATATGTTTAGTGTGCTTTCCTTTAATGCAGTCTATACACACATCTAGGTCACTAAAATCCAATGGAGGAAGAATTTCATTCTTTATCAACCTCATCATTCTTTCTTTGGAAATGTGACCTAATCTCTGATGCCACAAGTAAGCTGAGCTTATGTTAGATGCACTACACTTAATGCCTTGATTCTCAACATTAAACAAAGATTCAGAAAACTTTATATCAAGATTGAATTTATAAAGTGAATCGAACTTTGTACCACTACCATAGAAGTAATCATTTCGATACATAGAGAAAACACCATGTCCAATCTTAAAATTAAAACATAAATCGTCCAACCTACTTACGGAAACAAGATTTCTAGCACACTCAGGTACAAAGAGACAACCTTCGAGATCTACATGACAACCAGTATCTAAGATCAACCTATAAGTCCCAATGCCTTTAATGTGTGCCTTCATCCGGTTCCCCATGAACAAGTACTGCTCAGGTCCTCTTATGGGCTGGATCGAACTGAATCCCTGTTCAATATGAGACACATGAGTCGATGCACCAGAATCTAACTACCAAGTATTTTTAGGCACTTCAATAAGATTCAATTCAGAACAAACATATAAATGTTGTGTACCTTTCTTATCGAACCATGCCTTCCTTTTCGGACAATCTTTCTTGAAGTGTCCCATTTTCTTGCAAAAGAAGCACTTCCTTTCCTTTTGGATTTGACTTTCGGGTCGTTTCATGAAAGTTTTATCCTTCTTTTTGTCCTTAACACTTAATTTCTTTCTACTGCTGCTGGCACTTCCAAAGCCTGCGAGAAGAAAAACTTGGTCATTCAGCTTCTTTAATCTCTCTTCCTCTTGAACGAGCATAGCCTTCAATTCCTGATAGTTCCATTTATCTTTAATGGTGTTATAGTCAATCTCATGAGGTTCAGACTCAGCCTGTTAGATCGCTCCCAAGGCTCATAGCGAGACTTATTAGCTTCAGAGCTATCAACTGTAATGGCTGGAGGTACCTCATCAGTAAGTATAACATGATCCAAAGACATTACACCCAGTGTGAACCGGATCTGTTCGGACCACTCCTCATAATTCAGCCCATTAAACTTCACGACCGAGTTAGCAGATGCATACATGCTCAATGAAGCTGCAATCATTTATACACACTTACTCGTTAGTGCTTTGAAACTTTTATACATATTCTTAAATTTTATACAAGACTTTTAAAGAATGTGTTTAAGTAACCTTTGGGCAATACTTAAATACATGCACTCCAAGTGATGCTAGTTTTTTAGAATTTTATAATTAATCAAATCACATATAAATCAAATAGATATGTTACCTTTGGGTAAACATACTATCGACTATAATGGAAATGACTAATTCTTTTCATATTATTAAATATAACCATTGATCCACCTTTGGGTAATCTCCAAGGATAAAAATAATATTTTAATTGATCATTAGAACTTTTATGTCATTTTTTTAGCATCTCTTTTATCATGATCAATTAATAATTTTACTAACATTTACATATAATATGACAAGACCACTTTGGTGATTAACATGCCACATACAATGTAAACATTAAATTTTAATGGTTAATTTCCGTTATATTATATTAATATTTCATAATACAAATATCCCAATTTATAAAATGTAGCAGAAACTTTAATTTATATATATATATATATATATACTATTTAATGCATTAAATTTTATTATTGTCATTAACTTTGTATTAATTTTTCATAATGCATGGACAATATATCATTGTTGTTTATGTAACTATATATGACTTTATGTATATTATATATATACTTTATACATAAACATATACACAACGTGCTTACTATCAATGCACACAACGTGTTTGATCCAACATTATGTCAGTTTTTTATATAAAAAAAAAAAGAATGTCAGTTCTTAATACAACGTGCTTGATACAACGTGCTTAATACAACGTGCTGTGATTAAACATGCTTAATACAACGTGCTTAATACAATTTCATGCACGATTCATTTACGATTCAATTACGATCAACCGTTTCGAGTAGTAATTAATATGAATTCATGATTTTCTCATTAACTTGATCCAACATCACCATTAACGAAACGTAACGGTTATTTGTGCGATCAAATCATGAAACCTCTTTAAAATCAATTACAATCAACTTTTCTATGTGAACTAAACAAATCTAGAATGCTCTGATACCAAATATTAATTTAAATTTAATGATTTCCAGATTATGAAATCTGTCCCAAATTCTCTAGATTTGTGTTAATTCAACAAACAAACAATTTCTTCATGAAGAAGAAAGACTAACCTTGATCCATTACTTTAATGATAGTGTGATTCAAGCCTTTTGATTTTCTCCTCCCTTAACCTTTGATCTCTACTAAATCCTTTGGTGGACAATGATTTCCTTAATTCGTGTTGTGTTTCAAGTACACACAAAGACGTAGCCGTTCGTTTATCTTTGTTGTGCGTGAAAGGAAGAAGACAAACATCACGTTTGTTAATGACCAAAACATTCCTTTTATAAGCATAAACCATATAACTGTTTCTTTTCCTTTTTTTTACGCACACGTTCATGTATATATATATATATATACATACATATATGGTTATATATATTTATATATTCAATTGTTACCATATATATACATATAAATATATACTTTATATATGAAATAATAATACAATATAATTTGGCAAGGGAGGAGGGTTATCAATATACCCGATTCTAATACGTTAATAGAAATCAATCCATCACGGTATCATCATTTATATTAGAATCTATAAACTTAATATGAACTTAATATCTATAAGTAAACCGATAAACACATCGACCATACATAATAAAAAATATTCTTACAGGTAAAACTTACAAATTCAAATTGGTTCCATGACAAAAAAAAATAAGATAAAAACATGGAAGCAAAATACAATAAATCCATCATAACAAAAGCTTAATGTAACTTAACTCTTATTTGGAAAGCAAATCTTTCTTATTAATGTGATTGAACCCGTGACCACTAAGTCACTAAATCCCTACGTTCGAGATTTTTACTTTACCTAAACTCATTTCTAATTTTCCATACGGACCACACTAGTTAAGTGAAAATCTCTTCTTCATGATTCGTTGATTATGTAAATTTAAAAAACTAAAATCATCTCCAACAATAATTTTTAAATAGGTATCTTACTAAAAAATATTAAAGTAATAAAGAAAAGGAAAAAGAAAAAAAAAGTTTTTTAGACCATCTGTATTCATGAATTTTTTGTTTTAAACCTCAAGTAGTATTGAGTGGAATTTAAAATGCAATATGCTAGTTAACAGATTAATAATATAATATATTTTTCTAATTAAATTTTAACTATAAAAAGAATGAACCGATACAAAAAATATATATTTAAGAGATTCATTTTATAATCTCTTAAATCTCTTATTCAAGAGATTTATTTCTTTCTTTCATTTCTATTTTCATTACTTTTTATTTTCTTTATTTTTAAAAAACTTTTGTAAAATTTTTTACGGAAGATAATCTTATGTCTCATGATTAAGAAATCCATTTAAATTTATTAGAAATCTAAACTTTACATATTTTTACTTGATTGCCAATTTTTTAAAAATATATAATTTAAATAAAAATATAAATTTTTGTTTAAATATTATTTTTTTTGTTATTAAGAACCTTAAATAAAAGTATCCTCTATGGAAAATGATCTAATAGTTCATATTTGTAAAATAAAAGACCTAGCACACATTTTGTGAAAAAATATGCGGACTTTCTATCTCGTGATACTAATGTTTTTGTGGTGCTATATAAACTCTATTTTCCGCAAGTAGCATTTAGCTTAGTGGCAGTGATAACTCCACAAGAGCCATGCGCATTTACACATTATGGGATCGAGTATCCCTACTTGTATTTGCAAGAACTTGGCTAATGAACCGATTATTTGTGGTCCAATATTGACAAAAAAAAATATAAACTCTATTCTCCACTTTCGTTTATTTTTTCCCACCAAAAGATGATTTTTTTTTCCACATTCGTTTATTAAGTCATTTGAGTTATACAAGTTTTCTTAGACAAAAAAAGAAACAATTAAGTATTAAATATATAAAATAAAAGTCATCATAAACATTTTTATATCCATATAGTTTAGAGAATAATTTAGAGATCAATTGTGTATTAAATTAATTTATATATTTTAGACAATATTTTTATTTGTTTTACTTTTAGCTCATTTTAATTTTTTTAATTAATAATTTGATGGATAAGTGATGTATAATATTTATAAACAGATTTACATTCAAGAAAAATTTAAATAATGTTACATATTAAAATGGAATTTTTTTTTATTTTAGACGTATTATAAATTTTATAATAATATTGATATATAATTTACAATTATTCTTAAAAATATAGATATAAAGTGAACTTTTGTAAAATTTTATAAAGATTTAATAGAGAAAATTTAAAACTACAATTTAATTAAAAATATATCAGATCTAAATTTAATTTTTGATTTGGTTCATATTCAAGTTTGGATTCGTTTTCTGAAATATAGATTTAGAACCTGTTTCTAAAATTTTATCAAATTTATTTCCTCTAATTCAGTTCGAATATTTTTATATTAAATTTTCACAATTAGAAAAATTAATTAAAAAACTTTAAAAAACTAAAATTTGGTTCTTAATTTAGTTTTAATTTAAATTTAAATTTATTTTTTTAACACATACTTTTAAAATTCATTTGAGCGATTCGTTGAATATGAATCATATACCATTCAGATTCAAATCTTTAAAAAAATATATCGAAAACAACATTACTAAATATCAATACGAGCCTTAGGGTATAATCCTAATATTTTTTAAGCTTCGAACTGAAGTATGTACATGCATAGGTTAAATCTGGTTGAAAAACATAAAAAATAAACAAAAATGAAAAGAAGAAAAATGTTGAAACATGGAAATCATGCAAAGCCACACCTCTACTACTCTAACATCTCACCGTCTTAGGTGTCCTCTTCTCGTCACTTAAACTGCTTCTATAAATAAACCTTACCAAATTAGTAAAAAAGAAGAGAACTACTTACTGTTACCCATTTTCACATTTAATATCTTCTAATGGCAGATACACATCGTGTCGACCGTTCTGATAGGCACTTACAATTTCAGTCACCATATGAAGGCGGCGGAGTTCATGTTCAGTATGAAGGTGCCAGTGGTGGTGGTGGTTATAGTGCCGGTTATGGCGGTGGTTACGGAAGTGGTTACGGCAGTGGTTACGACAGTGGTTACGACAGTGGTTACAAGAGCATGATGCCTGAAAGTGGCCCCTCTAGCACCCAAGTAATGTCTTTAGTTTCTATGTTTCATTATTGTTATATAATGTTTTTTTATTCTTTATGCATTCTAAGTTATGTAATGAGTCTTGTGTCTTTTTTGTTAACCGGAGATCTTTCCGGTAACCCCAGTAGTATAGACGACTAGTCTGATTCAGACTTACGAGTTTTGTTGTTTTAGAGTTCTATCATCTTTCCTAGTATCGACACTAGTCTCATTCTAAAAGGTCTAATCTAACTATATGTCTTTAATTGTTTTAAAGGTTATGTCCCTTTTGGTTGGGGTCCCTGTCGTCGGTTCGTTACTTGCCTTAGCCGGTTTACTTCTAGCCGGGTCGGTGATAGGTTTACTGGTCTCGATACCACTTTTCCTCCTCTTTAGTCCGGTTATAGTCCCGGCGGCTCTAACCATTGGGCTCGCAACGACTGGCTTCTTGGCCTCAGGAATGTTCGGTCTAACCGGACTTAGCTCGATCTCATGGGTCATGAACTATCTACGTGGAAGGAGGAGTGTGCCTGAGCAGTTGGAGTATGCTAAGAGGAGAATGGCTGATGTAGTTGGCTATGCTGGACAAAAGGGAAAAGAAATGGGCCAACAGGTCCAGAATAAGGCCCATGATGTTAAACAATATGATATATCCTCGAAGGCCCATGATACTACTACGAAGGGGGGTCATCATGAGACTCAGACTCAGGCAAGGACCACAGTTGCATGATGAGTTTCTGTATGGACAGTAGTTTTGTATTTTCACTTTGATGTCTTTTGCGTTTTCATTATAATGTTCAGTGTTTTCTTTCTTTTTTAAATCAAAAATCATCATGTGTTTTGTGTCTTATAAGCATGGAAGTGTTACGGTAATATTTGAATGTTATAATAACTTTCCATCCTCTGTTCTACCAATAATCTCTGCAAGAGCATGATCCTTCTAAAAAATGATGAAACCTCTTGGAATCTCTAATGATGATTCTTCTTTTCTCAATCAAAGATATTGCTTTTGCTGTTTCGTGGCAATCTCCACAAATCCTAAGATTCTTCCTAATGATTATTGCCTCCATTGGACTAACTACCAAAAGCCCAAACGCCATTGCAATCTTCTCACTGTGTTGATTGATCATTTCCTCCTTCACATCTTCATCAACATCATGTAATACGAACTCTGTTTTTGATTTAAATCCAAGTTCACTCTTCATCTTCTTCCTAATCTCTTTCAGCTTCTTCTGTATCCTCTCTGACTCAGGATGAGACCAATCTCCCACAACAAACTTATGAACTTTGTTATCATGTTCAATGTAGCTACACCCTGCAGCTCGTACAAGACCTTTCTGTTTCATCAGATTCCTTATTCTTGAAGCATCTTTCCATAGACCAGAAGATGAATAGATGTTTGAGAGCATTATGTAGTTCCTACCATCACAAGGTTCTAATTCAAACAGTCTTTCTGCGGCTTTAATCCCAAGTTGGATATTCCCGTAAACCCGACAAGCACCAAGTAAAGCTCCCCAAACACCAGAACTCGGTTCCATAGGCATCTCTTTGATCAACTCATAAGCATCCTGAAGAAGCCCGGATCGACCCAAGAGATCAACCATACACGAGTAGTGATCTAACCTCGGCTCAATTCTGTATGTTTGCGACATTGTTTCGAAATAACGTTTCCCTTCTTCAACAAGACCCGAATGACTACAAGCATTCAACAGGTGCGTAAAGGTTACATGATCAGGAGTAATACCATAGTGAACCATTAGCTCAAAATGCTTGATTGCGTCTCTTCCATAACCATGAGTGGCATAAGCAGCAAGCATTGCGGTCCACGCCATGTTATCTGGAGAAGTAATCTCCAGGAAGACACTATAAGAATCCTCCAACCTCCCAAGTTTTGCATACAAGTCTAATAACGCCGTCGTTATACACTTGTTTGCATAGAACCCACAAAACATGATCAGCCCGTGAATTCCTTGCGCCACTTTCACTGCCCCTATGGCTTCACAGACATGGAGAACAGCCAGAACAGTGGCTTGATCAGGCTGATGCCCAACCCTTCTGCTCATGTTAAAGTAAGTCAGACCTTCTGAGGCTAAACGGTTTTGCAAGTGAATAACAATCATCGTATTCCACGAAACCACATTCTTTACTCTTAAATCCTCAAACAATTTGCAAGATGAAGTCAAATCTCCAGTCTTCCCATACCAATTAATAAGAGCATTCACAACTTTCACTTCATCAAATACACCGAATTTCACCACCAACCCATGAATGCAGCGTCCTTCTTCCCTACTTCCCCCATTAACACAAGCCGTTATCATCGACAAAAACGTAACTTCATTGGGTCTAAAACCCACCTCAGATCTCATCATCCTAGAAAATGCCTTAAAGCATTTTCCCAAATATCCTCTCCCTGAATACCCAGATATCAAAGAGTTCCAAGAGACTAAATCTGTCTTAGGCATTTCATCGAACAACTTCTCTGCGTACACATCATTACCCATTCTCAAATAACAAGCGACGAGCTGGTCCCCAATAAATCCACGGCTGTAACTCACAGTCTTCACTACTTTACAATGAAGTGAACGGCATAGGTCAGTAGAGACAGACGAGGTTACTGAAGCGATCAACGCTGAAACCTTTGTATCTGAACAACTCGAAGAATCATACAACGAAGAAGAAGATCGTTCTTGAAAGAATCGAGTTCTCCACCTATACAAAAATCTATGCTTTGAACATGAATACACATTTGCTTTGATCATCTCTCATTGTTAGCTTCCTCTCATCAAATCAAAACATTGACGCTTCAAAAGACAATATTTTTGACCAAAACTAAATATTTATAGACAAAATATTCACACAACAACATAGTATGTTTATTTTAAATAATTTGTTTCAGTCTTGAGCTGGAGTGGTTTTGATTGTAAATTGTTCCATAAATCTGTGAATGAAGTTTGATGTAAATATATAAGGTCAAAACTAGAATCACCAAAAGCCATTACAAGAACAATGACCATCTTTGAAATGGTGGAACCTGTTTCTGTCTCTCACAATGATCTCTCTGTCAAAAATCTTGGAGATCATCATAGAAACCTGATGACAATCCCCACACACTCGGAGATTCTTCACAATCCTAATTGGAACATCTTCTTTCAAACTCATTATACCAAACGCAATGGCGGCTTTTTCGCTATGCAAACACAATGCATCCTCTTTCTCTTCTTCATCTATATCAAACATAACCGGGGTCGTGTCTGCCTTATATCCAGCAAGTCTCAGCTTCATCGAGATCTCCTTCCAAACTGCCTCAATTTCGGTGTATCTCGGGTGAGATTTATCTCCAACAAAGAATTCATGGACTTCTCCGTTGACCTCCATTACACTGCACCCTGGTTGTTTTCTGACTCCCCTAGACTTCATTGACTGTCTAACGTGACTAACATTGTCCCAGTTGTCTGAATCTGCATATATGTTTGATAAGAGGACATAAGCTCCGTGATTTGCAGTCTCTAGCTCGAGCATTTTTTTCGATGCAAGCACGCCAAGTTCAAGGTTCTTGTACATTCTTGATGCGTGGAGCAAAGAACTCCAAACAGCAGCATGAGGCTTAATGGGCATTTTCTGGATGATACTCACTGCATCTTCTAAGTGGCCTGCACGAGCATACAAATCAACTAAGCAGCCATAGTGATCGAGCTGAGGCTCTATCCCAAACTCATTTCTCATTGAATCAAAATGTCTTTGCCCTTCTTCTACAAAACCAACTACACTGCAACCTCTGAGAACAGAAACGAATGTCACGGCATTTGGAGTAACACCTTGTTTCATAACAGAGAAAAGCTCGAGACATTTCTCCCCAAACCCATTTATAGCATACCCATTCAGGGCGCTACTCCATGTGTACACATTCCTCTCTTCCATGGCCCAAAAAACTTCCATAGCCTTGTCCATGTCACCACATTTTGCATACAAGTCAACCAAAGTAGTACCAAGCCGCACAGTGATTTTGATTTTGTTTCTTTCTATGTAAGCATGAGCCCATCTCCCTTGATCTAAAGCTCCCAAATGGGTGCAAGCCGATAAAACCGAAATCATAGAAACCCCATTGACTTTCACACCTTCCAACTGCATTAAATTAAATAAGTTTAGAGCTTCCCTTGATTCTCCAACCTGAGCATAGCCAGAGATCATCGCATTCCATGCAATCGGGTCTTTTTCTGGCATTTCCTCAAACAACTTGCGTGCAAAAGCAACATCTCCGCATCTTGCACAGGCTGAAACCATTGCTGTCCGACACACAAAATCAGGGTAAGAAACCGAATTAAAAACCTTATGACAGGATTCCAGAAAGTCAAGCTCCGCATACAAGGAAATCAATCCGGTTTGGACATGCGGGTCGTTGTCAAAACCGCGTCTGATGGTCATACCATGAACTTGCAGCCCTGTTTCACGCATCCCTAAACCCGTGCACGCCTGAACCAAGAAGTTGACAGTGTAATTATCTGGTTTAAGATCATTTCCCAATCGGAGTATCCTACTATAAAAATCAAAGCTTTTTTCTGGAACAGGGCTCTTGCAATGTGCTCGGATCATGGAGTTGAGAGCAAACAATGTAGGCTTATTAGACCTATCAAGGATCTGATTCGCATAATTTAAGTACTTTTGGTCACTCAAAGCCACTGCCTTTACAAACTGACCCACGAGATGGTCATCATTAAGTGTCCCATCGACGAAAAGCTTGGCATGGATTTGCCGGATTTCCTTAAACGTCGTGCCGGAATCCAAAAGAGCGATAACCGGATGTTTCACAAATCTACTCATGACTATAACATCATCATCTCATACACCTGCAACCATTTCAACCAAAACTAATAACACGAAAAAGTAAGTTCGATTGATTAAATAAATTCCCAAAAGAGATTTGTCTTTCTTTACGATTCACTTATAAATTTTAGCAAGCACCTGGTGTGCAAAGGTTTACCGGGATTCGATCCTTGGTTATGCAAATTATATTAAACTAAGTTAAGATGAAAAAAAAAGTAGCATACAAAAGTAAAAAACAAAACACACAAATATTAATCAAATTTCAGTTATTTATGAAAATATTATCTTCTTTAATTCTCTCAATTACCATTAACCAAAAAAACTTAAATGCTTTTAACTACCATTTTCAAGTTGTAAATGGTTCTTCAATCAGTGACAAAAAAAAATGTTTCTTCAACCTCTTCACCTTCACAATCTTTGATTCTTTCTACATGCTATTAATAAAAGTCTTTAATTTTCATTTTTTTTTTGAAATTCTTAAACCTTACGGTTTTGGATGCTTCTTATCACTAAAATGTAACCATGACGAAGACTGTTGTAATGTTCAATGTCGAAGAAGGTTGATGTTCGGTTCTCTTGATTTTTTTCTAAAACAAACGAAAAAGACAAGTCTGAAGTCAAAGAGTGTTATGTTTATCTTCTTTTAAGTCAACTTGAAATTTTGACTTAAGACCAGTTTGCATACTAGATTAGTTTTATTAATGATTTATTTAGTAAGAGATATCATTCCTTTTTGATAACCTGTAAATAGAACTCCAATAGTAAAATAAGACTAATTTTGTCAAGATCCATGCTTACAAAAGTCTGTTTTTGCTTTTTGGCTGAATAGCTCAAAGAAACATAGTTTTTGGATGATACCTTTCGAATTATGTAACCATTTTCGTTGAACCTCTCAGCAAAATCTTAAGCTTTAAAGCCATCATTGTCCGGTGTTTTAAAATTAACTCTTTTATTCTCTACAAGGTGACTCACCACATTCGGTTGCTAATTTTGGTGGCTAGTTTTTTTTTTTGTCAACGGCAATATTATATAAATTTGAAAAAAAAACCGAACAGAATCACTTACAATCAACTATAACTTATCTCTCTAACAAACCTGCCAAAAGCATCAGTCCTATAATTGAGATTATGTGGAATAACCGAGAGAATAAAAGATGAGAACAGAGAGCTTAACCAAACGAACTCTTCCTGGTACGAGAGAAAAGTCGGCAATCTGTCGACATCTCTATCTCGAAAGCTTGGATTGCCGAAAGAGATTCCATGGCCCAGAGAACATCTGCTATCTCTGCATGTAGAGCCGACAAGCTATGATTGACACACTGAGCACTCGTACAATCTCCCTCTACTGAATCTGGAAAGCCGAACCAACCTAAACCCCTTTTTAGGTCTGAAATCTTCCAGGAAGCGTCCACGAAACACCTAAAACCCGTGAACTCTGATATGGTTATAGAAGGGAAAACCCAAGAGGGCTCTCGTGCATAGGTTTGGCTCAATGGCCGGTACCGAGGAACTACTACATCCGAACGAGCCCCTGACCATTCCACATATTCCTTCTTCGACTGTGATATAATACTACGAGGGTCTATGACACTGTTTGAGAAACAATGATCATTCCACGCCTTCCATATATTTCAAATTAGCCAAGGAAAATATTGATAATCTTCGCTATGAGGTAGCCTCCAAAAGAGGTAATCAAAATTGTACCATATGGATTCCCCTGGAAATATATGTATCGCCGAAAGGATGCAAGATAGTGTCCACGTTTGTGTAGCAAAGGGACACGCAAATAAAACATGATTAATTAACTCACTTTCTGATCCACATTTGAACACCTTAGATCACAATTAATACCCCGGTGTCTTAAATTTGGATAAACTGTAATGCAACCCGATAATGCTTGCCACATAAAATGACAAATCTTATTTGGAGCATTAAGTTGGTACAACGTTTTTTATAAAGCCTGGAAATTTGGACCAGAAAAGCCAATCGGGATCACCGAATATGCTTCCGAGTATGGTAACTCGATTTAACAGTATAACGTACTGTCTTGGTAAAGTGCCATCCCCAATAATCGGAGCGAGACCACCATGGAATATGAATTCCTAATATAAACTGAACGTCTATCGGATCAAAGTATTGGCGAACTAATATCTCCTTCCATGAGCCTGAATATGGGTCAATAAATTGGTTCACTGTAAAGTCAGGGAATAAAGTACCAGTCATATTAGTTGCCAGTCTAGGTATAGAATCTGGGATCCATGGATCTTTCCATACTTTTATTGTCTTCCCGTCTCCAATTTTCCTAATCACTCATTTCGACAGTAAAGATCACGTCGAAGATATGCTCCGCCAACCATACGAAGGGTTAGCCATCAATTTTGTCGTTAACGGACATTGGTCCTTAAAATATCTTCCTTGTATGACTCTGGTCAAGAGTGACTCTGGACATTCTAGTAATCACCATAGTTGTTTTGCTAAGAGTGCTGAATTAAATTCCTCCAAAGCCCGAAACCCAAGCCCACCTTCTGACTTTTGTTTACATACCTTTTTCCATTTTTGCCAATTTATACCCTTTGATGTTCCTGAATTAGACCACCAAAAATCAGCAATAGCATGACATCACATGTGTAGGAAGAGCTGTAAGGACTAATTTAACTAAAACCTCCTTTCCCGCTTTCGATAAAAATTTAGAAGACCAACTATTAATCTTGTCTCGTAGTCTTTCTCTGGCAAAAGCAAAAAAACTTTCGTTTTTGCTCCACCAATATTTTCAGGTAACCCTAAATAGGAACCCAATCCTCCCACATTATGAATCCCTAGGGTTTGATGCAACGCCATCCTATCACTATCTGGTATCGCATGTCCAAACTGGATTGATGATTTCGCAAAATTAATTTGTTGTCGAGATACATGTTCATATTCTGTAAGTATCCTCAAAATTTGGAGCGTTTCTTCTTTTGATGCTCTGCAAAAGAAGAGACTGTCATCCGCGAATAGCAAATGTGAAATCGGCAGACTAGTTCAAGCAATAGAGATTCTCGTAATAAGTCCTTGCTGTTCTGCAGACCGTAGTTTTGAGATTAAAACTTCCATGCACAATAAAAATATAAGTTGATAAAGGGTCACCCTGTCGAAGTCCGCATTGAGGTTTAATACATCCCCATGCACAACATTTATCAATACATATTATTCACCACTAGTAATACAATGTATAATACATTTTATCCATGTTTCACTGAAACCCAACTTACAAAATAAAATCTTGAGAAAGTTCCATTATACTCTGTCGTAGCTTTGCTCATATCCGTCTTTATTGCTATATATTTTCCCTTCGTCGATCGATTTGTACGAAGAGCATATAACATCTTCTGGGCTATTAATATATTATCTGAGATATGTCGCCCAACTACAAAAATGGATTGCGTTTCCGAGACTAATTTTGGTAAAACCTGTCTCAGTCGCAGACACATCACCTTAGATATAATCTTGTATGCAACATTGCATTAACTAATCGGCTGAAATTCCATCATTTAGTCTCCAGTCCTTCCAAGACCAATGTGGTATCCCCATTGCTTGAAAATAGACTAGAAAAATAATTTGTTGTTTCCAGAAGTATATCATCCTCCTGAGTAACACAAACACCCTCCCTTGAATGAAGCCCAATAATTCTATTACGAGCTCTCCTCTGTTTAGTTTGGGCATGAATTTTTTTTGTATTTTCACCCCTTCCTGAAGCCATTTATTCATACTCTGTTGTTTCCAATATGTCTCTTCTTCGGTATATGCGTATTTGAGATCCACATTAGCTTGCAAAATCCTCTCTGAATTCGGAGAGCTACTGTTCTTTAAATCTTCCAAGACTTGTTTTAAATTATAATGTTCTGTCTACCAGACAGTGAGAGATTTCCCGGCAACAGTTCTTCAATTTATCAAAAAAGTGACATTGCGTCTACAATGCAGACCCTTCTAACTTTTCCTAATGATGTCATTGAACCCCGGTTTACCGACCCAACGTCTATCAAATATAAATTGACGTTTCGAAGTAATTGTATTATTTGAAAACGTCCTAAAATAGGTATATGGTCCTACCAATCATGTCTAAATATTCAACCTATGATTTAAGGAATAAATCATGTCATTCTTCATTCCCAAAAGCTTTATCTAGAATACAATGGACAACTCCATTATTTTGAACCCCTCTCTAAGACCATTGATTACCTATTTTCAGAAAATCAATCAATCCACAGTCCAGTATCATCTAATTAAAAGTTACAAAGGTAGACACGGGCCACATTGACCCTCCTAGCTTTTCATGATTTCCAGAGTGCTCACTAAAATCACCTACAACTAGCCAATGATCCATTCTGTGAATTTCCATCCTAGTTAATCGTTCCCAAATGTAATCTCTTTTCTGTTGAATTGGTTCACCATAAAGAAAAGTGATATACGTTGATTTACCTTTCAAGTCCAAAGTTATGTCTATCATATTTTATCCTTATGATTTATATTAACATTCAAATGTTCTGGGTAAAAAAGTGACAAACCTCCACTTGTACCAATTGGTTCAACCGTAGTAAGCAAACTTCAACCAAGGTGACTCTGAATTTTTTCCATAAAAAGAAAAACAAAATTAGTATCGAAAATAAACAATAAATCTGGCTTAAACCGTTTCCAAACATCACAAAAATAACTAATTGAAATTTTATTACCAATCCCTTGGAAATTCCAACAAAGGATATTAATCATTATAAAAATTAAAACTTCATATGACTCTTGTCCTTATCCCTAGTTGTGCCCTCCTTAGCTACCATTTGCTTTGGAGTTTTCCTTGGAGACATTGCCTTCATAGCCTACAATTTTTTGAAACTCACACCTCTGATTGGAGTGTTAGACCCTAGAAGCCGACTTACTTGGATCTGCTGGAGGTTTCACTTGCCTAGCCACATGACACTTTTGCAAAGTCTGTGCAAACTCCGCATTGATCTTATCACGGTCAGCCTCTGAAATATTTTGCACATTTATCACTGCTGCTCTAAAAGCCAAATCGTCCAGCAAATCATCCTCCAAGGACGAGAGTGCAGCATGTGAATTCACTTATGTTACATCATCTATTTGATATGTGAGAACAACATCTTTGGCTTCAACACCTTCGGCTACAGGAGCTTGAGTTGCGAGCTGATCCGCAGTCTCCCCAGAGGCCAAACTATACTTCTTTTCCTCTTGAAAAAGTGGTCTTCGGACATGGAAAAAGTATAAAGACAAACACTCCAAAGCACCAGAATTATTCCATGCACTCATTCGCATTGCAACATACTGAGAATCTAATCCAAAGGCACTAAGTAATAGCTTAGAACATACCATTTTTGCAGAGTCCCGCTTGGCTCTCAAATGAGGCAAACCACGAACTCTCATAATATCGCTTTGACCAACATTGTTCATGCTGTTTGGTTTAGAGCAATCAGCCATCACAACCCCTTTATAGCTTTTATTCCTCTGAGCTGCCACTTGTTTTCCATTACCCCCGATCCCTTGACTCACAACAGCCGGTTATGCCTTATAGCATTTGCTGGTCTCATGAGTCATTCGATGACAAAGGCCACAAAATCCCAATAAACGTTTGTATTCAAACAGTATCTTAGACTTTTTGCCCTCTTCAAACTCTAAGACAGAAGAAAATATTAAAGGCTTTGAACAGGGAATATAACCAAAACCATACCTTTATGGACGTCAATGGTGATGACACAGCCAATCGATTCAAACACCAGCTTATAAACTTCTTCCACACGGTATTCAAAGGGGAGAGTAAGCCGAGTCCACAAATTTATGGAACTCGGATAATCAGCACCAGCCATAGCTCTCCAGGGAGCATACACGACCATCCAACCATTGAAATTAATAGAGCCATTAGAGAGCACTTGTTCCAAGTCTTCTTCCTCATTAAACTTGAACTGAAACCTTTCATTCCCCGAATTTAGACTTGTAAGCCGACCAACCAAATCCCATAACTGGGGCATCCTAAACAAGAAGGTGTCTACATTCTAGCTCTGAGGATTCAAGCATCTCCCCATCAGCACCTTAGAAGACCGAGCCAACAATGCCGAATTATCTATCTGAGGGATCTTTATCTTCAAACCCCGAGGAGGTGAATAAGATGCTGCCATCTTTCTTGCCGAAGAGAGCTGAGTCATCTTCAACCCAAAAGTCTCCAAAAACCAAAAGCTTGATAACCTATTAGAAGGAAAAGGTCGTAGCTGAGAAACAACAATATTAGAATGTTGTAAATTTATTCCACTAACGTTCTTTAATATATGAAACAGAATTGCAATTAGCCCTAGGTTATCCTTGAAAATTGGGATTACTCTATCATTTTGAAATTTAATTTCAAATGTAGACCCTATCCCAAACTCCCAAAAGTTTGTTTTATTAACCTCCAAGGGATAATACCGAGCAGTATTAAATAAAATCTTATGATTATATCTAGAATCTAATTGACTACAACCCAACCTCTAAATTTTTTGAAGTTGAACAATATTATGTTTCAATCGTAGTACAAACTCCAACCTAAGAAATTCTCCTTGATTAGAGGACCTAACTGAAAATCTTTCCAGCAACCCTCCTAACCAATTCCAGACCCAAATCGACGCATTATCATCGCCACGATTGACCAATTTCCTACTGTATAGCCAATTACCTAGGGAATTTAATCTTGTACCACTAAACGTCATTATAAACATCGACTTCTTTATATGGTAACTATAGTAACTACTCTGGAATTCAAAACATTCAACAATTGTTACTCGAGACCGAGAGCCACTATATAGAAACTCAATGATTACTCAATATACCCATAACCTCAAAGTAAGACTCATTCTGCTACCCAAAAACAAACATAATGCCTTACATTGAGGTTTAGTAGTAGCCATGGGAACATAAATACGAAGTTGATCAGCCTGCCGCATATTCAACTGAACATCCATCACTTTCCAGATTGGTACCTTGAGTATGCTTAACGAAGCTCTTGGTTCCCTTGAAAAACTGGTGATTCTCTGGATTGTATATTCATCCAACACCCTGATCCAAGTAACAGAGACCATCCATGCTAAGAGCATTGTCCAACTTTGCATTTTTAGACTCGACCTCACCCCTATAATGTCTGAAAATATCATAGAATTAACCATTGCTAACTACATTTTACCATGAGCACATCCCAAATAAGCCCACAACATCCATAAGTAAAAAGCAAAATAACCATCTGTATCCAAGAAATATCTCAATTGCCAAGACTCAAACATCATGATCAACACGAAAACACCATCTGTGAAAGTAATATTATCACATAAGGTATGATCATTCCCCTGAGTCCAAGTATGAAGTTTCCAATTTTCCATTATACCCAAATTCTTAATTGTAGTCCCACTAACAAAACAGACAATCCAAACCAAACGAATGAACCATAATTACTGCCGATTAACGACACAATCATCCTATGCTCCGATTAATCACCAAAGATCCAACATAAATCCCCAATCTAAGTGATACAACGAATGAGAAGAAAAACTTATCTCGTGATAACAAGGCCCGCCTAATGCTGGAAAGTCGCTCCAATTGAAAGAACTGTATCCGAATTGTGATGATGTCCACTGAAAACCCCCCATCCCCAATCCACCAGAAAATTTTCTGACGATTTGCACAGTACACCTCCTTCGCCGCTATGGTTTCTTATTGTCGCCTCGAATCGCTGTGAGCAAACACTCCGAGAGAAGATCCGCCACCGTCTAAAGATAACGACCCCCAAAAGTGTCCCAACCCGCCGGTGTGAACGACGGTCTGGGTTCCGATGTGTTCACCAGAAATCGCCCCCCTCGAGTTTTTATATATAGCAATCAATATTGTTTTGGTGGCTAGTTAAAACAATATATTTTCATTCAAGTCTTCTTTGTTAAGGATGTACTTGGCAGCTTCTATTTTCCCACTTTCTGCAGCAATATGAAGAATACTTTTACTTTGACTGTTAAGCAAGCATTGATAAAATTGTATAATCTATTATTTAATAGATTTTAATTTATTATATAAATAACATGATTCAAGGCAATAAACGGTTTGATGGTGGTGGATAATTTGTTGTTTGTATATTAAACATATGATTCAAATCAAGAATTATAATAATGAATATATCTTAGAGAAATTATCAAATAAGATCATGTTAGAAAATGATTTCCGTCTCCCATTATTTTATAGTTTCATTCCTGATGGAATTATCCATCTAATTTAAATTGTTTATATAATTAATCACATAGTATTAGAGATTTTTGAATGTATCGACCTAGAAGATTCATCACTTCCATGAAACTTTTTGTACGAAAATTTTCAATTTTGAAAAGTTTTTAAAGAGAAGAAAAGATTGATCTTGTAAACCATATTTTATAAGAAATATACAATTATATGCTCCATATAGTTTGATATTTATGATTACACCAAACGTTAATTAATATTATAATTCATTATTAAATGGATTTCATTTTTCTTAGAAAGAATATGATTCAAGACAATAACATTTTGATGGTGGTGGATAATTTGTTACTTGTATATCAAACATACGATTCAAATCAAAAATATAAAATGAATATAGTTAGAATAAATAATCAAGTTAGATTATGCTATAAAATGATTTCCATCTCCCATTTTATTCTAATTATTTTTTATATATCATTAATTATATAGTATTAGAGAATGAATAGTCATATAGTATTAGAGAATGAAAAAATAATATAAAATGGGTGATGAAACGAAATGTGATAACAATTGAATTATACTCTTTTTCGCTTTATTTAGTGTTTTAGGATTTTTGTTTTGTTTCATTTTAATTAATTTTTAAGATTTTTATACAAACTTTTTATTTTTTGTACTTTTGTCCCTTTAAATTTTACAGATTGATTTTTGATTGGTTAGACTATTTTAAAATTTGTGATAAAATATTTTTTATTTAAATATAATACAAAATTTAATAATGTTTTAAACAGTGTGAAAAACTTAAAAGACCAAATAAAATGAAGCAAAGGGAATAAAGTGAAACAAAAGAAGTATTGATTTATGCTTCTTTTGATTTGTCTCCTCATATTCATTCTTCCATTCGTGCTTATCACTTTCATAAATATTGTTTTTTATAAAAATAATTTTTAGCTAATTGCAACTTACTTAATATTATCATTGCTCGATGGCTCCATATATGCTTGGGTTTTCGGTCCAAACCGAACCAAACCGTTCAATTTACCTGGTTCTCAATTTATTTGGTTTATAAATGGATTTTAATCAGTTTTTGTGATAAAACCTAAATTAGATGGAAAACCAAAATTTTTGGTTCAGCCGGTTCGATCCAATACGTTTAATTCCGAAGGCCCAGGGCTAGTACCATAAATCTTTACACTTTTCTACATAATTTGAATTTATGGTTCAATTATTAATACTTATATCGTCAGAATTCGATACTAACTTCTCTAATATTTGACATGAAAATTATATTACATCTTGCAATGAAATAAAATCACTTTTTCAGTTCCAAGTAGAGTATTATTAATACCGATCCTAATACCGCTTTTTCTAAGAGTGGCCTTTGTCAGAGCAACAAGTCAGTTTTAAGTCATCCTCAAGCAGTTTCACTACACAACAACAAAAGGTGGAGCGTACCTTATATTATTAACAAGTCTATTCCATGGAAAGAAGCAAACCAGAAGACACAATAAAAGATCAGAAAGACAATCTGGATGCATGTTGGATTAATGTGAACACGAAGCACACACCAATCAGAAATTGTTTGGCTCTTGTTAGATCAAATGAGATTACTTGTATGCTTTGGAGTTCGAGGTTGACTTCTGAGCTGCAGAGAATGCAGCAGAAGCTCAGGAAAATGCCCTGATTCATGCTGTAAAGCACCTCTTGGCACTGAATTACGAAGGACATCACTTTCCTCATGGATGCTAAGCAAGTACTTGTGAGAGATCCTACAGGATGAACCACCACTTAAAATGATCCACAGTACTGATCCTCTAACTTTGTATATTATGTAAGTTATGCATCTTAGCCAAGAATAAGGACAACAGTTTCATCACATTAAAGATTGCTTCAATTCTCAGGCGGATGATTTGGCAAAGAAGGCTGCTCCAACACTTGGATCAAGTGCTTACAAGTTAGGCTGTTGGGAACAAACCCAAGTCTCTGCATTCTTTCCTGAAGCTCTAGTACTCTACTATATCCACTTCCCGTTTCACAAATCGCCTTCACAAGCGAATTGTAACTCTCTATGTCAATGATTCTAAACTCCAGAGCAAAGGAGCTCAAAAGATTCTCAGCCTTAGAGAAATTCAATTCCTTGCAGTACCCATTGACTAAAGCCCTGCATATCAATAAATCCGGTTTCACTTCAGAATCAAGCATTTCCGCCATCAAAGACTCGGCTTCACGGTTCCTACCAATCCTACACAAGCAGCCAATAAGAGCTCGGTATGACTTAACATCAAGTATCTGATTCTGGCTTTTGAGATTGCCTTTTAGAAGCAATGCCTCTTCAATAGCACCACAACGGGACAAAGATTCAATTAAGGTGTTGTAAGTCTCTGGTTTAGCCTTTTGACCTTCATCTTCGGTGATTCTTTCTAACAGATGCTTTGCTGCAAATGGTTTACCTTCCCAGCATAAACTTTCAATCAGAAAGTTGCAAAATTCAAATGAGATAGTAACCTTTAACCTTCTAAGCTCTTCACAGAAATTAACAGCAGCAAGTAATCGTCCTTCTCTCACAAATCCTTCAACTATAATCTTACAAGCAAACCTATCAGGAACAACACTATTCCCAAGCATTTCATGTAACAGCTTCTTCGACTGTTGCATCATTCCTTCTTTGCAATAAGCATAAATAAGAGTATTGTAAGAGATACAATCAGGCGTAATTCCTCTGTCTACCATTCTCTGAAACATTTGATGAGCTTCTCTGACTCTCCCGTCTTTACAAAGACCTTTGATTAGCGATGTATAGGTAACTAAATCTGGTACAACATGACGCCGATACATGATTTTGTACAGATAAAAGGCTTCTTTCAACCTTCCTCTTCTACAATAACTACTCACAAGTGTGTTATAAGTCACCAAATCAGGCTCAAAGCCTTCTTCTTCCATCATCTCCAAAAAGTCATTAACTTCATCAAACTTTGAATCATTGCAGAAAACATTAGTAAGAATGTTGAACGTATGCGTGTTGGGATGGATTCCAACTCTACACATCACGTTATATACTTGCCAACAATTCTCCATTAAATTCAATTTCAGCAACCCATTCAAGAGATGATTACAAGTGACAACACTAACACGAAAGCCAGAATCAATCACCTTTCTAAACATCAAAAACCCCTCTTCTACCAACGCCAACTTCAGGTAACCCTTGACAAGCATATCGAAAACAACAGGATCCCAATTGCATTCATCAGTAGCAGAAACTAAAACACTAAACAAATCTTCTTCTTCTTTTTTAGATGTCATTTCAATCAATTCACAGAGAAATTGCATAGCCAACGGAAACTTGTTAGACCAAGCAAGAATGTGAAGCAATAAACAGTAGTTACCAACATTTGGTCTCTTACCCAAATCGAATTTAACCCAGGTAAAGAATGCAAGAGCCCGAGAAGCATCTGACTGAAACCTAAGCAAAACCCTAGAGATTTCAGGATAGCCCAGATGAGGAATTAGCGATTTCACATCTTCACGAAGGTTGGAAAACAAAACGGGGTGATCACGCTGATTGAGAGTCGAACAGATGATATCAACGATTTGATTAGGATTATGAGTCTGGGGAAGTAGATTGTAAAGCGGATTGAAGACTTGTTTAGGTGTATTATCACATCGCAAAATTATAGAAGCAGAAGAAGAAGACGAGAAAAATCGAAGCTTTGAAGCTAGCTTCTGCATAAAGTGAGTAAGAACGAGAGGGTTTGATTCGAAAAAGTAGGAAGACTCAATGCTACATAAATCCCACATCCTCTTCTCTGTTGAGAAACTTATAGATTGTGTCCCGTTGAAAAATATAAATTTCTAACATCATCATTAATTCTTATAAATGATTCAATCCATAATTCTATACTTATATTCTATCTTTTATCTTAAAATGTTTACTAATAACATAAATAACTAAAATTATTTGGCAGTAAAATTAAAAATAGTAATAACAACATATTTAAATTTTTGCTAATAATTGGATTGACAATATTCGATCTATAAATTTAATGTTGTATAAGATAAACAAGAAGCATGAAATATTTGGCAGTAAAATTAAAAATAGTAATATCAAAATATTATCTGATTCATAGGTCAAATTCATCTAAAATTAAATTTTAGATATATGAACTATTATTAGGTAAGAGATAACTACAAACTCTCGGCGACAAAACATTTGATATCAAAAAATAAAGATAGAAGGTTAAGTAATAAAAGTATTAAAACAAGTATTATAATCTTGCATAGATATACATGAAAATACTAATGGCAATACAAATTCTGTCATTTAAAAAGGAAAAATCCAAACTTGAAAAGCCAACATAAATTGTTCAACTCACTCCAAGGAACATTGCAAAAACAAACGGAACCAAACCATTAAGAAAAACACAAACGGCTCGGTGTTCTTTTGAAAGTTCAGATGAACGGTACGTAGTTTCCAATGAAACGGAACAAATTCGTACCTTCAAAAATCAAAACAAATATTCAATAGTAGACAAACCCTCTCGACCAGACCAAGGCACTTGAACCATCACCATAAAGTCTTCATAACCAAAGTCAACAACTTGACCATCAATTTTGCAGCTCACAGGTTCTCTTGATGCATAAACCCTAAACTCTCCGGCACCAAAAACTCCGATCTCAGCAGATTCATCATGATAGATCAGAGAACGGATCGCTCCACTTGTGTTTAGCATGTTAACAAGTCCAATTGGAGCAAACCGAACTGAATTACTCTCAATGGTCACAACAGGAGAGACAGTGATTAACTCAAACTTGAAAGGCTCTAGTGTGAGCTCAAGATCATCATTCGGTCCGCACAACACAAGCTTCTTGGACTGAGACAAGAACAAAGCAAACTCTTTAACGTTTTCAACAGAGATTGGACTCTTTCCACTGTTCCATTCAACGTCATTAGGTCTTGTTGTGGCGGATAGCGTATTAACACATTCAGAGAAACATTGATTGCGTCTGGTTTCTCTGCACCATCCTCCTCCTTGACAGTTGAATGCTCCAATAATTCCAGTATACTGTTGGAAGAAAAAAAGAGAGAACAAAGAAACAAGATTTAATGAACAAAACAGAAACTTGTCAACAACTCTCTAGTCTAATAAACCTCACGTTAAATTCATATGAATGTATCACATAGCTTAAGGTTAATGATGGCTGCAGAAGAGGCCAATAAGAACCCCAGTAAGAGAAAAGCATTTTACCTTGTTCAAGTTCCAAATCTTGAGCATGGTTTTACCATCATGAAGAGGATCTTCAAAGAGACGATCACGAGTAGGGAGCGCATAGTACTCGCATCTCAAAATCGAACCATTTGGCAAAACGAGGCGTTTTAGTAGATCGAAATCGTGCTGGCCTACACAATCACTGACGTAAATGGGCCCACCAGAAATAGCCCGAGAAGCAGCGTGAAACTCAGCACAAGGATGTGTGGACTGAAACATGTCCCAATCAGGCTGAATAAAATTTCCCATCCATAGACTGTTGTATGCACAATGAACCATGTGACATCCTTGTAGCCAAAACGTACCGTTTGGATCTCCAGACGGATCAGTACACCAAAAATCATCACCTAATTCACATATTATATCCACATAAATTTTTACTTTTATATTTTTAAATTATTAAATTTGTGAAGTTGAAGACTTACCGACACGACCAAGAGCGATGGATTCAGTACCGAGGAACATAAAGTCATTACAGTGTTCCATGCTGGCAATAACGCCGTTACCGTTAAAATGCTTATTCACTGACGACGTCAATGCCTTGAAGTAAGCTTTCGCCATGTCAACTCTCCCGCCATATTTATCGCACAACATCTCCAATATCTGCAGTTATATAACGCCACGTGTTATTTATTAAAATAAAGGGAAATAGCAAAGACGGAAAATAACAATAAAATCCGTTAACTTACGTGGATGACATCAACTTTAACGCCGTCAATGCCGACGTTTTGAAGATGAGAGTGTAAACCTTCATAGAACTCATTCGCCAGTTCCGGCGAGACGAGTCCGATTCCGGTTTCGATGATCTTATCGACGGCGAGATCTTCCATCGTGAGTTTAAGTCCCGGAGATAGCTCTGGTCGGATAATTGTTGACGGTGGAAGAGTCGGAGCTCCGGGACGAAGACCTCCCCAGTAACCGCAAAGTGCGTGCCAGACGTAGATGTAATCGACGGTGGAGAATTCATCTTTCAGATCTCTCACGAAAGCTTTCATTCCGACGTCGTTTGCGTCTTTTGGAGATACGTAGTCTTTGAATTTGAAGTTCTCTTGAAATTTCAAAAGCCTGAAAAACCAGATTAAACCGGTGTGAGAATTTCGATTACAAAATCCGGTTAGATCCAAACTACGAATTGCAATCAAACTATACAGTTTTAGTAAAACATAAGATTACAATTACAATTACAATTATTCAAACTGTGATATAACAATTATCCAACTGATTTTTATTCAACCAAACCAAAATAAAACCAATTAAAAGCGAACATAAATCAATTCAAACTAAGATCAAACCAAATTAAGTTTTGTTGAATTCAGTTAGAATTTCCATGTAACCAAAGAACCGAATCGAAGCCAACCAAACTTGAAACTAAACCAAAAGTCCCACCCTTACAATTACAATCACATTTGTATCAAACAACACATAACCGGGTTGAGATTAAAATTCATCACAACCGTTAACAGACGATTGGTACCGGCTAAAAACGGTGAGCAGATTTGAGAACCGGTCATATAACCGTATTGGATTAACATGAAAATGATAAATTGAATCGAAAAATTGAAGAGTGAACCGGAATAAACCAACCTGCAAGGCATTTGTTCACCAGCGACGGTACATTTCATTCCTTCGACATCAATATCATCGGAATCGTGACCAATCGATTGCCAACCGTCGTCGATAAGAACCAATCCTGGTGGACAACCACCGTCGACGAGACATTTAACACCTTTATGAACTCCGTCAGGATTCACCGTCAAGTAAAAAGCATCCCAAGTACACCACCCGAATTTGTCAACAATTCCCGGCGGAGTTTTCTCTTCGAGAAGCTTGAAGCCATTCATATGGACTCTAATCACTTTCATCGCTTCTTTCACGAGCTTAAACGGGTCATCTCCGGCGTGAATATACACAATTTGACGAAACTCCGACCCGGTTACTTGGGTCGACCCGGATTCAACACAAACCGCCACGTCATCGTTTTCTCCAGATTGAAAAGATGACCGAAAAGAGCCTTCTAGAAGTGGTAATAACAGAACATAAGGACGACCCGACCCGATATCCGACACGGGATCCGACCCGGATTTATCAAGTATAATGATTTGGGTCTCGTTCTCGATATCGCGTCCGTTTGATCCAACCCAATGAGTGGTCCACCAAACCTTGAAACGGAATATGCTCATGAAACGAATGTTCTTGAGTTTTCCGATTGATGCCACGTGGCGACTTTTGGGCTCATCGAGGCTAAACCCGATGAACGAACCGGCGGAGATGTCGATTGGTTCACCATCTTTATCAGTTAAGTAAGGTGAAAAGGTGAGAGTGACGTTAACCGGAACATCGGTTAAGACGACTTCATCATTGACTAGGAGATCGGAATCTTGTAATCGGAAAAGAGATTTTTCGGTAGAGTTAACGCCGTTGGTACCGGAATCAGATTTGGTCACACTAGGTGGAGCCATTTTCTCAATGAAGAATTTAGGATAAAGATTGAAAAGATAATGAAACTTTTGGCAAATTTGATAATTTGAGAAGACTATGAACTAGAAGAAAGAAAGAAAATGGCGATACATACTTATAGAGTTATAGATTTATCGGTGGACATAAAGTAACGTGTGAGAAAGTGAAACTTTTTTTTTTGCTTTATTTAATTAAATATATTCCCTTTTTCGTTGCATAAATTTGATGTGGGGCAAAGTTGATTTGCGACCTTTTGATTTGGTCGTTGGTATTTAATACAAAGGGAATTAAATATTTATATAGATGGGTCTCGTTGGATGGCTTTTAGACAATTTGTATCGTTTTATGAACTACTATATCATAATTTCTACTTTACTTGACCTACCGACATATGTAATTACGGATCCTCCAATGAGAAGACAATAACTGTATTAATATTCTTAAAATACCCACTCAACTTGTTTCCTTTAATATGGAAATTTGAGATAGAAAACATGATCATGAACAAACTACGCCATTCATGAATCATGATAGCTTCTTCATAACCAAAGCCTTTGGTTAAAGTTCATCTATAAATAACACGTTTAATAAAATCTATATATTAAGCTATTTGTTTTCAAAATAATAATTATAATCTATATATTTAACTATATGTTTTTGCATAATTTTTAAAATATACAAACTAATTTTTATGTTATCAATCAACTTTAATCTTTAAATGACATTTGGCTAAAATTTCTTTTCCCAACTACTAAATTCAAGCAATTGTTTTAAGATGACCCTCGTTTCACCTGCTCATTTATTTACAATGTAAAAAATTTTGTATAATCAAGCAATTATACTTCAAGCAGAAATTCGTTGAAATAACATGTGACATGTAAAACATTCAATGTCTGATTATAGAACCAAGTAAGAAACATTTAAAGTCCTTGGTCTAAACTCAAACTCTGGGCGGTTGACCAAGCCTTTCTCGGTCTGCCTTTATTGGGTCTCAGTTGGGCCAGTCTTTCATTTGGATCAGTGGTGTTTTGGGCCGAAATTGAAGACGATTTGGGCCAAACCCACTAACGTTTCTGTATTATGTATTAATACAGATCTTCTTCGTCTTCTTCGCTTGATTACCTGAAACACAGAAGAAACAGAGAGTGAACAAGAAACAGAGGAAGAGAGGAAGAAACAACTCGATGAATCGAGTAAGAGAGAGAAGATACGAGCTAGAGGAAGAAGCTCACTCCTTGGTTGAATCGACAGAGATAATCGTTTATCCTTCTGTGCTTTTCTCGATCCAAGAAGCTTCCCGCTTAGAGTCATTTCTCGGTCTTTTTGCTTTTCCTTCTTCAAGCTTTTGTTCCTGCAATTTATCAAACACACTGACAAGTTAGAAAAGTCGTGTACAATTGTAAATTGGTTTCTTATAGTGAATTGTGGATCAATTTGGATCCACCCCAGACGTAGTGACTTTTGTCACGAACTGAGTTAACAATTTTGTGTGTTCTCTTATAAATTCGATCAAACTCTGAATCTCATATTGAAGAAATCATCAACAATTGGTATCAGAGCTCCAGGATCAGAGTAAGATCAGATATCAGAGAAAGATAAAGGAAGTAAAGATAGAAGCACTTAGCTTTTATAGATCTTTCTGGCACCATTGATTGTGCACCAAGATTCCATCTCCGTTTGATTCTTTGCTCCATGTCATAGTGTGACTGATCTTGTTACCTGAGTATAGATCAAATTAGTCAAAGGTTATGGAGCCGTTTCAAGGAAGATTCGATGTAGAGAAGTTCACAGGAAAAGGATATTTTGGTCTGTGGAAACACAAGGTTATTACCCAGTTACAGTTACTAGGACTTCACAAAATCCTAGATGAAGATGTCGTCGAGAGTGATAATACAATTCCAGAAAGTAAATCCTCTCAGTCTGCTGAAGAAAAAGCAGCTGCAAGAGCTGCTGCTATTATGTCAAATGATCTGCAAGCAGGAAAGGACATGAGAGTTAGGAATCTGATAAGTATGAGTGTAAGTGATCAGATTCTAAGAAAAATTAAAAAGTTTGCGACTGCCAGAGAAATATGGGTAGCTCTTGAACAAGATTATCAGACAAAGACTCTTCCTAATCGCATATACTTAAAGCAAAGATTTGCAAATTTTAAAATGACTGAAGGAAAGTCAATAGAGGATAACCTGGATGATTTCCTCAAGTTGGTAGATGATCTTGAGAGTCTTGATGTCAATGTAAGTGATGAAGATCAAGCTATACGGCTTCTCTTAAGTCTTCCTAAGACTTATGCTCCAGTTGTTCATACTCTAAAGTATGGAAACTCAAAAGAAACTTTGACAGTTTCAGATGTAACAAACGCAGCTTATGGTTTGGAAGTTGAGTTAAAAGAGAGTGGTCAGGAGTATAGAAACAAGTCTACTGCTGAAGGTCTTTACGTGGAATCTCGTGGAAGATAGAGCAAAAGTTCTAATCGAAATGGAAATGGGAAGAACCACAATCAAAGAGGAAAGTCAAAAGGCAGATCAAAGTCAAGGCCGAGGTATAACAAAAACAATAGGAGTGATTGTTTTGTATGTGGAAAAGAAGGTCACTGGAAAAAGGATTGTCCAGAAAGACAAAATAAGAAACAAGAGTTTGCCAATGGTGTTACTACTAAGCAACCTATTGCCCTCACTGTTAGTACTCAAGATTCAGGAGAAAAGTGGGTTTTAGACTCAGGTTGCACTTTTCATATAACCACGAATAAAGAGAATTTCTCTGAATTAAAGGAATTCGAGGGAGGGAAGGTGTCAATGGCAAATCATACTTCTAGCACAGTCAAAGGTATAGGAAAGGTTAAATTCCAAATTCCTGATGGAAATACTATTGTGCTAAGTAATGTCAGGTATATACCAGAAATGTCGAAGAATCTGATTTCATATGGAATGCTAGAAAAAGCAGGTTGCAGATATGAAGGTAAAGATGAGATTTTCAGATTTTTCAAAGATGGTATAGAGGTGCTAACAGGAAAGTATGACCAAGGACTTTACTACTTACAAGGTTCAGTTATAAAAGGTGAAATCAATATTGTCAGGGAACAACCTGATGTGACCAAGATATGGCATTCAAGACTGGGTCATATGATTTTGCACAACATGAATGTTTTGGTTAAGAACGAATACATTCCAGAGAAGGAAGTCAGTACTTTGAGTTTCTGTGATAATTGTGCTCTAGGAAAAAGTCACAAACAACAGTTTCCTATAGCAAAATATACTACACAAGGGATACTGGATTATATTTACTCTGATCTCTGGGGGTCTACATCAACACCCGAGAGTCTTGGAGGATGTAAGTATTTCATCAGTTTCATAGATGACTACTCTAAGAAAGTTTGGGTTTATTTCTTGAAGACTAAGGATGAAGCATTCATGAAATTCAAAGAGTGGAAAGAAGAAGTCGAAAATCAAACAAGGAAAAGGATCAGATACTTAAGAACTGATAATGGTCTAGAGTTCTGTAATACTCAGTTTGATAACTACTGTAAAAATTATAGAATCAAGAGACACAGAACGTGTACTTATACACCACAACAGAATGGAGTATCTGAGAGGATGAACAAAACAATCATGGAAAGGGTCAGATGCATGCTTAGTGAATCAGGTTTGGGTCAAGAGTTTTGGGCAGAGGCAACCTCTACCGCAGTATATCTAATTAATAGATCACCAAACTCCAATATTGATTTTAAACTTCCAGAAGAAATGTGGACATGACACAAGATAAGTATTTCTCATCTGAAGCGTTTTGGATGTTCTGCTTTTGTTCATGTTACTCAAGAAAAGATTAACCCCAGAGCTATAAAAGGAATTTTTGTCGGATATCCGTTTGGAGTCAAAGGTTATAGAGTTTGGATTGCTGAGGATTATAAGTGTATCACAAGTAGAAATGTTGTGTTTCACGAGAATGAGGTATTTAAAAATACCTCCATTGGTGTGGAAACAGATCAACAAGTTGAAAATAAATCTACAGACAAATCCAAGAAGAAGACAAGAAGAGTGTATTTCAAAGAAGATCTAATTTCTGGACCTTCAGGTTCAAGTTATCGTGAAAACATGAATTCCAAGGCAGAAAGTGAGTCATCTTCGTCAAGTACAGAGGAATCTAGTAGAGATCAAGAAGAGTTTAATGAAGCAGAAACATCAGAACTAAGCTCATCATCATCTGAAGATCTAGGAGAATACTTGCTAGCCAGAGACAGAGCTAGAAGGGAAAATATAAGACCACCTTCAAGATATGAAGAATCTAATTTCGTAGGTTATGCTCTATCAGCTGTGGATGATATAACTATAGAAGAACCTAAGACCTATGAAGAAGCAAGAAGGAGCCATAAATGGAAACAGTGGGAAAGAGCCATGAAAGAAGAAATGGACTCACTAAAGAAAAATGAAACATGGGTTTTGATTCAAAAACCTGACAAGCAAAAACTTGTCGGATGTAGATGGATCTATAAACTAAAACCTGGAATACCAGGTGTTGAAGCACAACAGTACAAGGCCAGGTTGGTTGCTAAAGGTTTTTCTCAGAAAGAAGGAGTTTACTACAATGAAATTTTCTCTCATTTGGTCAAACATGTTTCCATCAGACTCATTTTATCATTAGTGGTAAACCTAGACTATGATTTGGAACAAATGAATGTTAAAACTGCGTTTCTACATGGTAAACTAGATGAGAGAATATTAATGGATCAACCAGAAGGTTTCATTCAAAGAAAGGATCATGATAAGGTCTGTTTGCTCAAGAGATCTTTGTACGGATTAAAACAAAGCCCTAGGCAATGGAATCTAAGATTCGACACCTTTATGAAGAAACAAAATTTCAAGAGAAGTAGTTTTGATCCATGTGTGTATCTGAAAGATCCAGGTACAACTAAAGCTATTTTCTTACTGTTATATGCGGACGATATGCTTATTGCCTTAGGAAATAAACTAGCTATTATAGAGCTAAAAAAGAGTTTAAATAATGAGTTTGAGATGAAGGATTTGGGGAAGGCCTCAAGAATTGTTGGGATGGATATTCTACGAGACAGAGAGAAAGGAACTCTAGTTCTTTCTCAGTCAAGCTATTTGGAAAAGGTTTTAAAGACTTTTAATATGTTTGAGAGTAAGTCAGTGGTTACTCCAACTGCTTCACACTTCAAACTAAGGGCTCTATATCCAGAAGAAATAGATGAAGAACAACTATACATGAAAGATAAACCCTATTCAAGTATAGTTGGAAGTTTAATGTATGCAATGATTGGGTCGCGTAAGTAGGTTTATATCAGAACCAGGAAAGCAACATTGGCTAGCTGTGAATTGGATATTGAGATATATTAAAGGAGCCTACAACCAAGGTTTATTGTTTAGAAGACATTCACATTTTAATGTTGAAGGTTTTTCAAACTCAGACTATGCTACAGATTTAGACAGACGCAGATCAGTTACAGGTTTTGTGTTTAAAGTTGGGGGAAATACAATTTCTTGGAAGTCTTGTCTGCAATCTGTTGTAGCTTTATCCACTACTGAGACAGAGTATATGGTTCTGTCTCTCGCAGGGAAGGAAGCAGTGTGGATTAAAGAGATTGTTTCTGAATTGGGTTTTCAAAATTTTAAAGTCTCAATTGGTTGTGATTCTCAAAGTACGATTGCTTTAGCTAAGAATGCAGTGCATCATGAAAGAACTAAACACATTGATACTAGGTATCATTTCATTAGAGACCTAGTATCAGATGGTGTAATGTTTTTAAATAAAGTTCATACTTCAGAAAACCCAGCAGATTTTTTGACAAAAACCGTACCTGGAAACAAGTTCCAGCTCTGTAGTGAGCTGGTGAATATTGCTTGAGTCATGTTCTCGGCATCAGGTGACGTCTCTGACTGACTTTACCGTCTTTATCTCGCAGTGATAAGAAAAAAAAGGGTCAGTATGAGTTATGGTTGCGAGTACTATTTTTTGGTAAATCAGTATGCATGCACAGAGAGTTACCTGAGAAAGAGAAGGGATCTTATTCGCCTTTAAGGTCAGGTCCCAGGAAAGGAATATAGAACATCATGCAATGTCTGTAAAAGGAAAACAAACACGAGTAAGTTTTCAGATTCAGGTGGAGTAAAGTCTAACACAACATCAGAAAAAGGTCAAGTTTCTGAGTGTGTGTTATGAATAAGGAGACTTACCAGAAGTTGAATCGATGTTTCAGATTCAGATGGAGTTTCTTGAACTATCGTCTAGATCCTGTTCATGAAATCCTCGAAGAGAAGTTTAACAGAAAGTCAGAAAAAGGATAAGTTTTCTGATTATGTGCTATGAAGAAGGAGACTTAACAGAGAAGTTGGATCGATAGTGGAAGCTGGTTTCAGGTACACCGTTGAAGAGCACCGGTGAATCTGGAGTTTTATCCGCCAAGAGCTTCATGAAATCCTTCAGAGCTTCGCCGCTTTGTCTTCAGCGTTAAGACAAGAAATGAAAGAAGAGCAAAGGTCCCGAGATACTAGGGTTTGTGTCGAAAGGCGGTCAAGGTGGAGTTTTGTGGGCTGTTGACCAAGCCTTTCTCGGCCTGCCTTTATTGGGTCTCAGTTGGGCCAATCTTTCATTTGGATCAGTGGTGTTTTGGGCCGAAATTGAAGACGAGTTGGGCCAAGCCAACTAACGTTTCCGTATTATGTATTAATACAGATCTTCTTCGTCTTCTTCGCTTGATCACCTGAAACACAGAAGAAACAGAGAGTGAACAAGAAACAGAGGAAGAGAGGAAGAAACAACTCGATGAATCGAGTAAGAGAGAGAGAAGATACGAGCTAGAGGAAGAAGCTCACTCCTTGGTTGAATCGACAGAGATCATCGTTTATCCTTTTGTGCTTTTCTCGATCCAAGAAGCTTCCCGCTTAGAGTCATTTCTCGGTCTTTTTGCTTTTCCTTCTTCAAGCTTTTGTTCCTGCAATTTACCAAACACACTGACAAGTTAGAAAAGTCGTGTACAATTATAAATTGGTTTCTTATAGTGAATTGTGGATCAATTCAGATCCACCCCAGACGTAGTGACGTTTGTCACGAACTGGGTTAACAATTTTATATGTTCTCTTATAAATTCGATCAAACTCTGAATCTCATATTGAAGAAATCATCAACACAAACTAATGGAAATGACACGTATCTAATAATATAATTGCATCGATCTTTGTCTTATCTAATAATATAATTGCATCGATCTTTGTCTTGTAATAAACAAACCGACCAAAAGATTTGGTCACATGATCTCCGTTTCGGATAATAAGAGAATTACACGTGGAGTTGTTAAAGATTATTAGCCAACGTTTAACCAAAACTTTTGACCAAAGAAATCTAACGGTCATGTGTGGCAGTTATATGTCTGTTTCTTGCACCGACTAAACTGATATTAGTTTATACTACTTCCCGTTTCATATTATTTGTCCATCTAAATTTTTTTCATACCTATCAAAAAAATAAAAAATATTCTATTAAACTTTATTTAACTATTATAACTCATCCTTTGTTGCACGAGATGATATAGAGAAACTATTTATTATTTTATTTATTCAATTAAGATCAAATAAAATAATTTTATATAAAAATTACATTAAAAAGGTAGTGAAACAAAAAATATAGCCTACAATAATTATTAATATAAAACGAAAAAATACTTATTATTAGAACATAAAATGAGTTGCTAAAAGCCTACAATACACCTAACTAAATGATATATAGTTGGATATTTTAAAAAATTTATTAAAAAAATATACTATTTCGGAAATCTCTTTACTTGAATATTATTTTTGATATATTTTCACCAAAATCCCTCTCAGAAAATTGTATTTATTTTACCTAATATTATTAGAAAGTGTGTTGCACTAATTTTATTTAAAAATATCCTATTAATTATTATTTTTTGAAACACAACTTTAAATAATATAATAACCCAACTCTATAAAATATGATACATATATATACACATTATATTTTAGATAGTATTTAAGAATCATTTTTGAAACCCAACTTTGTATAATATGATTTGAAATTTAACATTATATGATATGATACTCCTAAATTTTGAATCCTTGAATTTCACATGTGGAAGAATAGTGTTGATTACTAATTTTTGAAACCTAACTTTATATAATAGGCACAATGAAACATCATAAAGCTTGGTTAGTCGTCTAAGGTAATAATCAAGTTGAAGATAAAGATTATGGAGAAACATTTGCTCTAGTTGTGAAACTTACTACTGTAAGAGATTTATTACGTCTTGCTACTGCAAATGGATGTGAAGTCTATCAAATGGATATAAACAATGCCTTTTTACATGGTGATTTAGAAAATGAAGTTTATATGAAGTTACCACCAAGTTTTCAACATACTCACCCCGTGAAATCGTGTCGTCTACACAAATCTCTGGTTTTAAACAAGCTCCTCATTGCTGGTTTAAAAAGCTATTTGATGCTCTTCTTCAGTTTGGTTTTATTCAAGCCTACAAAGACTACTCGTTCTTCTCATACTTAACTGGGAACATAGAGCTGCGAATGTTAGTATACGTTGATGATCTTGGAAATGATCCTTACATGGTCCAAAAATTTTAGAATTACTTAAATGTTTTTCAATAGAAGATCTTGGTCGCTTGAAGCATATTCTGGGAATTGAAATAAGTCGAGAACCCGAGGGAATATTTCTTTCACAACGCAAATATGTCTTGGAGATTATCAACAAAACTGGCGATCTTGGTGCTAACACAGCTGGTACCCCACTCAAAACTAATCATAATCTCGCTGCAATTGAATGATCCTACACTATATCAATGTCTTTTGGACATGTTAATTTATCTATTGAATATGCGTCCAGAGTTTTGTTATGTAGTTCATATTCTTTCTCTGTTTATGCAGTCTCCAAAACACACTCATTGAGACGATGCCATAAGAGTTGTTCATTATTTACAAGGGTCTCCGGATCAAGGAATTTTGTTATGTGCTACTAAAGACTTGACAAAGTATATTATGACTCTGAATATGCAACATGTCCTCTTACTCATAGATCACTAAGTGCTTCTATCTTTTTTTCCTTGGAGGGTCTCCAATAATGTGGAAGACAAAGAAGTAACATATTGTCTCACACTCTTCCACATAGGCTAAATGTCGTGCTATGTCTGATGATGGGAAATCAAATGGTTATGCTAGTTACTTGGACAACTTGGTGCTGAACAATCATCACCAACTCGTTTTTCTGTGATGATAAAATTATAATTTATATTGCTACTAATCCCGTTTTTTACGAATGTAACAAATATATCGAAAAGGATTGTCATGTTGTTAGAGATTCTGTTCAAGAAGTTGTTATTGTTACAAATCACATTAGAATTCGTGATCAATTAGCCGACATACTCATAAAGGCTCTCAGAGGTGTTCCTTTTGATCATCTATCTAAGATAGATGTTACGAATTTCCATACTTTATTTTAAGGGGGAGTATTAGAAATATATTAGATAGTGAAAGTATTTGAGAGGAAGAAGAAGGCAAAATTGGATTTTTCTTATTTTGCTAATATAGGAATCTGATTTGGTGGCAATTTCACCATTGCTATGTAAATGTCAATTGTCCATCATCGAGCTGCAAGTGAACAAAAGTTTCCAACTTTAGATCATAGAATAAGAAACATATGTTAATACATAAATGTTAATACATATGAATCAGATTTTTTTTTGTCAGACAACAACTTGTATTGATTTAAATAGAGATAATTACTTAAACAATGCTCATATATAGCATAATAACTTAAATAAAGCTACATTACGTGAAGTTAAAACTGATCAGTAAAAACACATAAAAACTTATTATTGTGTGTTTTATAACTATAATGTCACTATCAAAAAAACTTAATTAAATTAGTAAAATTAAAAGAATAAAAAACAATAAAATAATATTATTCTATAAACTTACAAAAAGAAATTGTAAAATCATATTCTTCTTTTTTAGGGTTTTAGGATAGTTTCATTTTCTCTCGACGGTATCTTCATCGTTACTTCCTCTCTTAGACAGCGGCTTCTTCGGAGACTCATGTTCTCTCGATGGTGGCTTCTCCGACGAAGGTATATCCTCCTCTTTTGTTTTCTTTTTTGTTTCTTTTCCATGATTTCTTTTAGATGAGTTCCCTTTTAGAGTTTGGATTAATGATTTTGTTTATTATTCTGAGATGTTTCTAAGTTGACCTCCCTGAACTTAAATCAATTATAATACAGAGCAGATCGTGCTAATTTGCGTTATATTCCAATTCAATTTGATTATGATATTCTGCCAGATGTATTCACCATATGATAAAATGGGCTTAGGATTGGTGTTTATTTGTTTGATTGTGTGGATTTGTGCACATTACATTGATTCGATCTTTGGATTACTATGAGCAATATGAAGAAACTCTAATTGACCAAAACTAATTTCGATTTCGGAAAATAATTTCGTGCCCGTTTCTTAGGCTTATTAACCTATATATACACATAACTTGAATTGAACCTGTTTACAGAAGACCAAACCGGTTTAATTGGAACAAAAAAAACCGAAGGAAAAATTCAAACAATTAACAACTTAAACCGGCTCTTCACAACGATTTGCAGAGCCTTATTCCTCGACAGAAGCTCGATCCTCCAATACTCCCCCTCACATTGGAGCGTGAACGTTGGAGACGCCCAACTTGGCTAAGAGAAAGTGAAACTGTTCCTGTCCCAAGGCCTTTGTCATAATGTCTGCTAGTTGCTCTGTTGTTCGAACATGGTGAAGACTAATTACTCTGTCTCGTACAACATCTCGAACGGAGGGGCAGTCGGTTTCGATATGCTTTGTACGTTCGTGGAAAACATGATTGGTTCTTATATGAATAGATGCCTTACTATCACAAAAAAACTTCACCAGTTCTGGATGATCAATGCCAAGCTCCGTTAAAAGTATCCAAAACCACTTGATTTCCAGAAGAGCTGCAGCCATGGCTCTGTATTCAGCCTCTGCGGATGAATGAGACACAGTATCTTGTTTCTTCGTCTTCCAAGCAACTGGAGAACCCCCAACAACACAATATATGCACTCAACAACCGCCGAGTGAGAGGATATGAAGCCCAATAGGAATCGCACCACACTGTTAATGACAAATCTGAAGCAAAACTTAGAAAAATTCCATTTCCAGGAGAACTTTTTAGATATCTAACTACTCTCAATGCTGCAGACCAATGATTTTCTCTCAGATTCTGCGTAAATTGAGACAAAACATGAACTCAATAGTTACAGTCGGGTCTTGTGTTGGTTAAGTAAATAAGGCGACCAACCAGTCTTTGATATTTAGTTGGATTAGTCAACACAGGGCCATCATCTTCAGCAAGTTTATGATTTTGCTCTAGAGGAGTCCCACTGGTTTTGATCCGAGATTTCCACTATCTAAAACAATGTCAAGAGCATATTTTCTCTGAGAGAGAAAACCCTATCACTTCCTCTGCTTACTTCGATCCCTAAGAGATACTTAAATTTCCCAAGATCTTTCATAGAGAAACAACTGCTCAAGTAGTCCTTAAAACACTGCACAAAACAACCATCACTCCGTGTTATAAGAAAATTGTCTACATATACAAACACTCTAATATCTTTTCCATTTTTAGTGTAAAAGAAGAAAGAGTGGTCATTATAAGACAGTTTAAAACAAGGCTAGAGGAAGCTTTATGTACACTTCCTCTTCCAAGTCACTGTGGAGAAACACGTTATTTACATCCATTTGAAAGACATCCCATCATTTTACGACAATAAGACGAAGAAGGGATCAAATAGTTGTCATTTTAACCACTGGAGCAAAGGTTTCAGAATAATATTCACCCTCCACTTGATTGTTTCCAAGAACCACCAGCCTAGCTTTGTATCTTTCGACCGTGCCATCAGAGTTGTACTTGGTTATATACACCCATTGAGATCCCAACACAACCCTGTCCGGAGGCAAATATACTATGTCCCAAGTGTTCTGCATTTCCAGAGCAATAATCTCCTTAGTCATAGCGGTATTCCACACTTTTATCCTTACTGCTTCTCCGAAGTGATTTGGTTCCACTGTCCCCAATATCTTCGTTAAATAAGCCATGTGGGATCTGAAAACTTTTTTCATCAGAAACAAAGCTTGTTAAAGGATAGAGGGATTTACCTTGTTCTGCAACCGACTCAATGGGTTCACATTTAACATCATATTGATAGTAATCTTTAGTCTGACAGAAGGTTGTTGAGCTCTAGAAGAAGTGAGACGAATAAGAAGCACCTGTGAGGAGTTCATTTGCTCAAGAACTGGCTCCACCGCTGAAGAGTTTATTGGCTCAAGGACTGGCTCTATGTCGGCTAATTCATCACATGAAGTTGTGCCTGATACATTCGCATTGTTAACGACAAGTTTAGTACTATTTTCATCAGATTTACTTGCATCGGAAAAAGTTGTGTCAGGCAAAGTGTATGTGGTGTTAGCCACAGAGCTCCCCCTTTCATCATTGTCCTTGTTAGGTGTCCAATCCAAATCTGAAACACAGTCAAGAGACACTGAAACTTTACTGAGAATTGATGGATCCGTAAAGAGATAAAAGTCTTCACGAAAGACAACATCACGAGAAACAACAAACTTGTCATTATCAATGTCATACACTCTCCAACCTTTTTGACCAAAAGGATAACCTATAAAGACACACAACTTGCTTCGTTCACTAAACTTATCCCTGCGAGCATAAGAATAGTGGACATAGCAAGCAGAGCCAAACACACACAAATGATCATACGAAGGAACTCTATTGTGCATGATTTGAAAGGGAGATTTGCCATCAAGTATGGCAGTTGGAGTGAGGTTAATCAAATGAGTTGCAGTCAAAATGCCTTCGGCCCAGAATTTGAGAGGAAGAGATGATTGGAACAACAAGGCTCTAGCCACATTCAGGATGTGTGTATGCTTGCGTTCAACTCTCTCATTTTACAGAGGGGTATACGCACATGAGGTCTCATGAATTACTCCAAGACTCTTGAAATATTTAGACAGACACATGAATTATTTTCCATTACCACTCCTTATTACTTTAACAGTTTTACCAAATTGTTTCTGTGCATAAATCACTAGATAAGTCCAAACTCCACGAGAGTAATCGTCAACGATAGTAAAAAAATAAACAGCCCCACAAGAAGCAGGGACTTTATATGGTCCCATATCACAATGAATCAAAGAGAACAAATCATCAACTTTATTAACACTATTTGGGAACACAGATCTAGTTTGTTTCAACCTAAGACATACATCACACGAATGTAAAGAAGAAAAGGAAACTGATTTCTGAGTAAATAGAGGTAACCAAGAAAGAGCCAACGAAGAAGGATGTCCCATATGCAAGTGCCACAGTTCACCATCTTGTTTTGCTTTAGCAGAGTGAATCTTTACAGAATCCAGGCTAAAGCAGTACACTCCATCCTGTTCTTTACCTGTCCCAATCATTGTCTGCGAGAAATGGTCCTGTATAACACACACAACATCAGTAAACAAAGCTACACATTCAGTTTCCTTCAACAACTTAGACACAAAAACCAATGTGCAATTAAGAGATGGAATGAACAAAACATTAGGCAATGAAATAGTACGAGAAATAGTTAGAGTGCCAGCATTAACAACAAAATTCTTGCTCTTATCTGCAAAACCTATTGCACAAGGTGCAATTTTCTGCATATTCTGAAGGAAAAAGAGATGTCCAGTCATACGGTGTGATGCTATTGTGTCAATGATTACATCACCAAGCCCTTCTTTACCCTAGACAGCTTGTCTAAATTTGATGTGTTATGCTTTTCATTCAGAAGGTTTTGCAATGTCTTCCATTGTTTTGCAGTGAGCTCAGGAAACACAGAACTATTACAGCTTGTGGCATGAACATTACGTGCAGCAATCATTTGTCTCTTGTCACGAGAAGCACCTTGATTCTTCTCTTTACCAACAGTCTTGCTTCGATCATGCTTTGTGTCACGGTTAACCCACCACTCGGGAAAACCAACGAGGTGCCAACACGAAGAAACTTCATGTCCAGTTCTTCCACAGTGAGAACAAGTAGTCACTCGAGGACCACCCATAATTGAGTCATTTTTAGCAAATTTTTGTTGCTCTGACTTGTTACTCATTCTACTACCACTACGAGCCACGAATCCAACCACATTTTGCTGATAATCCTGATCTTGAGAAGACAATATACGCCTCTCCTCACGAATTACTTTGGAGTAACCTTCTGTAATGCTTGGTAAAGTATCCGAACCTATTATAGTAGCAAAAACATTACCAAATTTAGTTTCACCAAGACCCATAACAAGTTGATGAAGTTTCTCTTCTTCTCTTTCTTTCGAAATCTCAACACTAGCACCACACAAACACAAGGGAAGATGTCTGTACATCTGGAATTCTTCCCACAAAGAACACAATCTCCCATAGTAATCCATAACCGACTTTCCATTCTGTTTGCAAGAAACAATTTGTTCCCTAATTTGATGAACTCGTACAATATTACTGGCCGAAAAACGTTGCTTGAGTTCATTCTAAAGCTGCGTAGCATCCAACTTTCACGTATTCTCCTTCCGCCATAGAACAAGGACGAGGAAGAAACAAAAGAAGAAAGAATCCAGAAGAATGAAAAATTGAGATCAAGAAACTTATTATCCTCACTCTGATACCATGAAGAAACTCTTACTGACCAAAACTAATTTTGATTTCGGAAAACGATTTTGTGCCCTTTTCTTAGGCTTATTAACCCATATATACACATGACTTGAATTGAGCTGGTTTACAGAAGACCAAACCGGTTCAATTGGAACAGAGAAAACCGAAGAAAAAATTCAAATAATTAACAACTTAAACCGGCTCTTCACAACGATTTGCAGAGCCTTCGTCCTCGCCAGCAGCTCGGTCGTCCAATACAATATTTTTCTTGTAACAGTCATATACAATGGATTAGTTTCCAGAATATGTATTGTTCTGCAAATGGGTCTCTCGTTTATGTAACTATTTATTCTTTTTATTTGTGTGAGGTGAACCAATCTCTCAAAATGTTAAAAGTTTTGAAGGTTTTGATACTTATCGAAAGTGAATGAGAAATCCGATATGCATAGCTTTGGAGTCGTGCTAATGGAGCTAGTCACATGGACAAACCCGACGTAAGAGAGCTTAGATGGAGAATATGATTCTAATAGTCTTGCTTATGAAATCTTGTAATAATCTGAACAATAGAATTTTGCTTTAAAATGGACTCTTATATGAAGTATATCGTTGTTACTCAACTGCACTCTTCTATTTGGCTTAAAGTAATGTATACTCGACTTGTATTAGCAGTGACTATAAAACTATTATCAGCCGTTAAGTTTACTTGGATTCAGATAGTGACATAGTTGAGAGCATTTGTGCAAGACATATGTTTTAGTTGCATAAAATGGATTATCTCCAACGGTCAAAGCACGAACTCTTTACCCGCAACTTTTAATCCAACATTTTACAACAAAATCAAATTGATGTGTAAGTGAAACAATCTTCCAAATTTCAAAATCCAATTTCGTTTTGTAATATTGACCAACCGCTAACTAAAGCGAACTCTTTCCTAATTTTATTAATTTAAAGATAAAATCGTTATTTATATTTCTAGGTTAAAAACATATAGTAAATTCTACGAAAACTAAAACAGATCTACAACATCACTTATACTCATTTAAGTATATAAATTTATGACACTTCGATGATAAATTAACAAAATAAAAGTACTCTGTTACATTAAGCAAAAAGTATACGAAAACAAATCTACTAATTTTAAAATAAATCTTTAACATATAGAAACAGATATACTAATTGAGAATAAATCTACTGTTTAAATATAAAACTATAACACTACAAAATAAATCTGCTAAAATAACTCTCAATTTAAAAACAATCTTCAATACTAAACATAAAATCTACTAATTGAAAATAAATTTACCAACATAATACAAATCTGCAACAAAGAACACAAAATCTGTAGAAGTAAATATACCATTTGAAACTAAATCTGCAATAAACTTTAAATCTAACTGTCGGAAAACAAGTCTACCAAACTAGATCGTACAAATTTACAAAAAAGTAAAATATAATTACTACTTCATAATATATCTACGCAAAATTTTTTTTATACATTTTAAAAATAAATCTACAAAAACAAATCTGTCAAAATCGAATAAATCTACATAAAGCAAAACATATCTGTCAAAAAAATTAATTTGCCATATATTGTAAATTTATTATCTGCAAATTTATTTTCTGACGTTACAAATTTTATTAAAGATATTTTTATAAATTTTTATTTTTCAAAACAGAAAAAAACAAGCTTGTATCTTTAAAAAAATCTCAGTATTATTTAAATAATTTCAACATGTAAGCATTATTTAAATAATTCTATAATTTTCCATTATTATTCTAGCAAATCACCAATTTGAATATTGCAAGTTACATTCTCAATGATCCATAGATGTGACATTTTCTATAATTTAGAAACATAAAACGGCATTACTTACAGTTACTTCTAATATTAATTATTCCTTTATTATCCCTCCAAAGTTACATAAGTTTTACAAATTTGAACAAAATAATTTGGAAAGCAAGAAGAAAAATATTCAAAAAGGAAAGTATCACCATTGAAAACTGAAAGATTATTTTAAAGCTAAATTGAATAATTACATTTTTTCCTTTGTAACAATAGAATGAATGGATAAAACTTGATTTATAATAAAATTCTAAAACTTTAACAATATCAAAAACGACATTCAACTAGTTGCCTAACAGTGCATAGAGGATTTAGGTTAATGTTTGTATGATTAGGCCTTTTTCTGCATTAATTTCTAAAGCACGTAAAACCTAATTTTGATGTAAAAACGACTCTCAAAATTCATTTAGAGAGGTTTTCATTAACGAGAATAAAATACAAAGAAGAAGAAGAAGAAGAAGAAGTAAAAGTAACCTAATTCTTCCATATTGTATCAAATGTTACTCTGAATTGAGCTACACGATTATATATATATACATTAATATAATCTTTATCATCTCAATGTTGAATCTAAACTTCATACCAGAAAGAAAAATGAAAAGTCATACTTACCAGTTACCATACACGTGGATCTCCATTTTGCCTACGTGTGTTACACTTGTCGAACCATGCACACATTAGTTCCTGCAAACAAACCTTTGATTATTCCAATCTACAATCTTGACCGTTCAATGTTCAAAGTCCTCTAAAAAGTGATTACTACAAACCGTTGATTATGTCAATGTGAGAGATTGAGAACTTTCTAGTTTCAACTAGTGTCTTGAAGCTTCTCTGTCTTCCTTCAATCTCTGGTTGGAAGCTAAAGGTATCAATCACTGATAAAAATTCCGATTATTTTCAATATATTACATCTAATTTCGAAATATATTCTCTCAATTTTAAGCATCTTAAACAGACTTGAAATGACGAATATTCCAAAGATCGGAAAGGCTGTGTATAAAGGACCAAGCATAGTGAAAGAGATTATATATGGAACAACATTAGGCCTTGCGGCTGGAGGGCTTTGGAAAATGCATCACTGGAACAATCAAAGACGAACTAAAGAGTTTTATGATTTGCTCGAGAAAGGACAGATCGGTGTTGTTGTCGAAGATGAGTAATATCTATGTATGTATGTTTCACGGTTTTTTATCTTTCAATATTACATATATAATGGATTCGAGTTAGAGATTAGTGTGTTGTGGTTGTCAAAAAAGAATAAACAAGATATTATACTGTTGTAGGCTTTATAAGTAAGGGAGAAATCTTCAAAAATATATCAGTATTTATCTATTTTCTATCACAAAATTTCTAAAGAATTTTAGGATTTTTATTTGTTTGTTTTTTCTTCCGAGTTTTTCAGTTCTTTTTGTTTGTTTTTATGTTTTATTTTAAAGATTGTTACCTTTTGTCTATTCATGGATGTTAAATGAGTACAACTTACAAATGTTGTTGAAATTGATATATAGCTAGTGTAATCTTAAAAAGATGAGTGATTAAACAGTACATGAAATTTTATTTGCAGGTAAGAATTTTGTTATCTTAAAAAGTTGAAGATCAAGAATGTTATGTTGGATATTTTTTAGGTATGTTTGTTTCAATAAACGTCATAAAAACTATGAAAACTTTCGATGTTGAACATTTTGAAACTAGTTTTGTGTTGTATTGATGACCGTTATGTATCGATTGGCTCCTTGAGAAGCTAACTGTATTGCCTTAATGTGCAACATTAGTTTGGCATGAATTTTTTATACAAAGGTTACTCAGGATTAACTGGTGAAACTTCGAATTCTAATAGAAATAAAACCTTAGCTTTTACAAGTATTTGAAGATTCTGAAGAAGAATTTGAAGCTTGATCGGTTAGTCCATATTGAGGGAGGAGAACTGTTTGGAGATGGAATTGGATAATCTCTCTCTATCAACATGTGGTTTAGAGCTTCAATAGACTTGTTGTTGAGCAATTAAGATTGTCTCTTTTTTGGTTTTTCATTTACTTAAATAGAACAATATAAAGATTGTCTATTTAATTAAGATTCTATTTTTGGAATAAGAGAAAAATAGAGAGGATAATTTCTTAACACACGGAAGACCGTTTCCTCTTTATTTAACTGAAACAAGAAAATTTAACAAAGCTGAAACAAATAACAACTTAACCAATCAATTATTTTACTCGTCATACTTCCGGTTTGATGTTCTTGGACGGTTTGATCATCGTACCGGTTATGGTTCATCATTACTCCTCTAGTAAAAAAGAAGCTTGTCCTCAAGGTTCAAGTCGTGGAAACTTAGCTACAACTGCTCCAAAGCCTTCAAAGTTGCATTCGCACAAAACAATCCTTGCCATAACACCAAAGCTTCACGTTGTCTTTGTCCTCCTCTCACAACATTATGTATCTCAAGTATAGAGTCGGGTTGTACACAAAGACGACCATTAGCTCGGAGCGGTGGAAGCGTTCCGGAAGTCGGTGTACCTGTAACCACTCGTTGCTTCAAAAGAGAGACATGGAAAACAGAGTGCAGACGATATGCTACTGAACCCACCCGTGCTTCAATCTGAAATGGCTCATAGTAACGTGTAGACAGCTTCTGCAACGTACGTCCAAAAATGGAATGTTGGCGATAAGGTTGAAGTCTGAGAAACACCCAATCGACCACATTGAAATGAACATCTCGTTGTCTAGCGTTAGCTGCCTGTTTCATGCTGTTATTTGTAACCTGTAAGTAGTTCTTCAGGGCTTGAAGTAACTCCTCCCAAACTGCCAACTGATCATCCAACTCTTGAATATTTTCACTGCCAGTTACATCGTATTATACCAATATTCAGTCCATGGGAGCAAAGAGCTCCACTGTTGCGGTTTTTTCAGAGACAAAACATCGCATAAATTGTTCAATAGAACGGTTGATTACTTTAGTTTGTCCATCTGACTGCTGATGATATGCTGAAGACATGCACAGTCTCGTCTTTGACATCTTCCAATGTTCACACCATAAAGCACTTGTGAAAACAGGGTCATGATCTGATACTATTGATCGGGGTATACCATGAAGTTTAACCACGAATTCCACAAACTTTGCAGCCACAAATTTAGCTGTATACGGATGAGCAAAGGAAATGAGGTGTGTGTCTTTTGACAAACGGTCGACTACCACCATGATCGATGTGTGGTTGTCTGAGTGGGGTAATCCGTCAATGAAATCCATTGATAAATCCTCCTAAACCTTATTTGCAATAGCCAGTGGATGAAGGAGGCCGCCTGGAGACAAACTTCTGGCCTTGGCTCGTTGAGAAATCCCGCACGCAACAACGTACTCCTGAACACTCGGGTGCATTGATGGCCAGTAAAAGAGGTTGGACAGCCATTTCTTCGTTCTGATAAATCCAGAATGACCACCTATAGGTGTGTCGTGATACTCAAACAACAATGATTTAATGAGAGTTGAGTTGGGGGGTATTACCACTCTATTTTTGAAACAGATTAATCCGTTGCATCGAATATATTTTTTTCCCGGATCAGTGTCTCCGAGCTTTCCAACACGAAGCAGATATGTGTATGTGGTTTGAGCCCAACGCAACTCTTCCCAAATAGTGGCTTGTGGGCTGCAGAGAGACAGAAGGCACGGGCTGTTGTTGCGACGAGATAAAGCATCTGCTGCTTTGTTCGATGAACCAAGCTTGTAAGTTATCTCGTAATCATAACCAACCAGTTTCCCCATCCATTTTTGCTTCTCCGAAGATTGCGTTAATTTTTGATTGATTGACTTTCACGTCCGCACCTGATATTATGTGGCCAAGGTACTCCAGTTCTTGCTTACCGAATTCACACTTCTTGCATTTCACAAAGAGCCCATGTGTCTGCAAAATCTCCAAGACGGTAGCCAAATGTTTCAGGTGCTCCACTTCAGACTCGCTGTAGATTAGGATATCATCGAAGAACACGAGGACGAATCTACGAAGGAAGTCGCGGAAAACTGAATTCATCAGAGCCTGAAACGTCGATGGTGCGTTACACAACCCAAAAGGCATAACAAGATACTCGTAGTGCCCGTTATGTGTTTGAAACGTTGTCTTGGGCACATCAGCTGAGTGAACTCGAACTTGGTGGTATCCCACTGTCGGGTCCAATTTGGTGAAGATGACGTCTCCGTGGAGTTCATCAAGCATATCCTCGGTAGTGGGTATAGAAAAGCGGTCTGTTACAGTGGATGCGTTAAGTGCTCTATAATCGGTACAAAAACGCCAACTCCCGACTTTCTTTTTAACCAGCAAGACCGGTGAAGAAAAGGGGCTTGTGCTCGTTCGTACGAATCCCGTGTCGAGCATACCTTGAACTTGACGCTAGATCTCCTCCTTTTGAAAATAGGCATAACGGTATGGTCGCACATCGATCGGGTCAGTCCCTTCCTTTAAGGTGATACGATGCTCGATATCTCGTGAAGGTGGAAGCTTTGTTGGTGTCTGGAAAATCAACTCATATTGACGGAGAAGACGATTGATCGCGTCGGAAGTGGAGAGCTTGGTGACTGCGTCGTTTTGGATAGATACCACAAAGACAATATGTCCTTGTCGGGCCTCTCTCTCAAGTTCCTTAGGTTGGGCTTTAGTAATCTTTTCTTCGTGAAGTCCAAGAACCGTCAACTATTTTCCAGCCCAATTGAAACATAATGACACGTAATATGGGCCCCAATGTCTCAAGCCAACTTACTCCTAACACTACATCAATCTCAGAAAGAGGTAAGCCAAACAAGTCGATAAGGAGTACTTCACCGTTCACTTTTGTCGCCACCGCTCGATATGCGCCGTGACATCGGAGAGGATGACCATCTGCTACGCGCACCGTGAATGGTTTCGTTGGTGTGAGTGTTAATTTCAGTCGAGTCGCTTCCTTTTCAATGATAAAGCAATGGGTCGCCCCACTATCGATCAAGGCGATAAGTTTCTTGTGGCAAAATTCTACCGAGACTCGAACTGTCTTCGTAGAACTCCACCCGGTGAGTGATTGTAAGGTAATTTCTGGCTCCATTGTCTCTTGGCTATCGACGAACTCCTCGTCATCGTCCTCATCGACATCCTTCCCTTCAATGAGTAACAGTTGAGATTGTTTACATTGATGTCCATGAGCATAACGCTCATCACAGATGAAGCAGAGTCCTAAACTCCGTTTGCGCTTCATCTCTTCTCAACTCAGCCGTTTTGGATTTCCTGATAGGTTATCGTGGTTACTTGTGTTCCTCAGTGGAGTGGCTGCAGATCCAGTGGTGAAGTTGGATGTGAATTTTTGATTGCGTTGTAGTTGATCGTCTCGCATTCGGGCTAACTCAATCGCTGCTTTGAGCGTTGTTGGACGAAACATGCAGATGCCATCGGCGACGGAGTCCCTAAGGCCACCGATATATGTCCCGATGAGTGCCTTTTGACTCCAACGGGTGACTTTATTCTGGAGACGTTCAAAATCTCGATGGTAATCTTTCAATGATCCCTTCTGGCGGATTTTTGAAAGGGCCTCATTGAAATCTTTAGGCGCGGATGGACCAAACTTGCCCATAGCTCTTCTTCAAAGACGTCCCATGTGATGGGGATATTTTCTGCATTGAGTGTCTTGGAAGTAGCATGCCACCAGTCGTTGGCCTCTTCCTCCAAATGATATGAAGCGAACTTAACTCTCTGATCTGCTGGCAGCTCTTTATAAGCAAAGTATTGTTTAGCTTTGGCTATCCACGAAGTAGGATCTCTGGCTTGAAAGCGAGGGAATTCAAGTTTGAAGAATCGGTTTGGTTGGCCGTGTTGGTGAATCTGATGTTGATTATTATATCCTCGTTGATCGACTACTACCCTCGGATTCACTCTCGGTGCATTGGAACTGCTCTCTCTGTTGCCGTTGAACGCTTCCAATAAATGACCAAACGACTCTTCCATGATATTGAACGTGTCGTTCATTGTTGTACTGATCTTCACAAGCTCGTCCTGCATTCCGCCAACGCTTGTCTCCAAAAGTTTGATACGTGACGTAGGATTAACCATTGACTCCTCTTGGGAGGTAAGAGTCATGTTCTCTTTCTGTTTTCTAGGTGCAATGGTGTGTGATATAGAAAAAACAAGATGGATCGATGGTATAAAAAAATTTTGAGCAATGCTCTGATACCAAATGATAAGTCTCAGATTTAGAGATTCAAATTTCAAGAACACAATTGTAATAGACTTGTTATTAAGCAATTAAGATTGCCTCTTTTTTGGCTTTTCATTTACTTACATAGAACAATGAAACAAACGTGGAGTTTCAAGTCCTACAAACTTGGAATAAGGGAAAAGTGGAGAGGATGGTTCCTTGACATATGGAAGACCATTTCCTCTTTATTTAACTGAAACAAGAAAACTTTTTTTTGTCAACTAGCCTACTGGGTTTTAAATCCCGCTCATACCACTATAGATAGGGGGTTCGATCCATGGTGCCTTGAAAACTTGTAAAGTGACTACACCACTGAGCCATCTGTCCTCAACACTGAAACAAGAATACTTAATAAAGCTGAAACAAATAACAATTGAACCAATCAATTACTTCACTCGTCATACTTCCGGTATAGAACAAAATTTAAGAGACTAGTCCTGTATGCAATTCAACACAAATTTTTATTCTATTATTATCAAATTATTATTATATGTGATATACGTTAGCTTAGAAGAGCATCTTGATAAGAAATCTGTCCCTGTAATCTTGTTTGTAGGCTAGCAAAGAGGTGATTGTGTCTGTCCGATCTAAGGTAACGACTTGGGCTAAGAGGAAGGAGCATATATTTATCCAAAATCTATGAATATGAACAAACAAAAAATAAGTGACCGACAACAATCACAAACACGCAATCACTTACAAGCAGCTAAGAATCGTGTAAACTATCAAGACTTGCTTTTCGATGTGTTATTTATTCGATATGGACTGATCACAGCAACCGACAATATTATACAATAGTGTAGACGATTAATTTTAGTTGGCTTACTTTTTCTTTTGGATTCGTTTATTTGATGAAAAAGTAATATGAACTTTAATCTCTCAAAGTTACTTATTAACATATTTGTTCAAGGTGTGAAATCCAACTGTCTTGTTCTGTATCTATATATATTATATATAAAAGTTGTTATATAAAATATATTTTCAAAATTTAGTAATAAACAAGATTATACTACGTGTCAAATCCAACGATAATAAAAAAGTATCATATTTATACTATACTTTAAAAAAGTTTTAATATCAAAATTTTCAAATATTTGTTTCTATCAAAATATTAGAGAAAGTTGAGTTTTCAAAATTTTGTGATTAACAAGATTATTCGACCTGTCAAATCCAACAACCATGAAACATATTTTATTATACAAAGTTGATTTTTCAAAACATAGTAATCTACATGATTGTTGCATGTTCCAAATCCAATGATTATAAATCCTAGACGTTTGTTTCATATTAGTTGTCATTATAGAATTTTTAACACATTCAAAAATTAGGTAAATATTTTGTTATCCTCTTATTTAACTATTAGAATTCCAAACCATTTAATATTTTATTTATTTAATTAAGTTCAAATGAGATAATTTCATATTAAAATTTATATTGGAAAACAAGAATGACAAATAAGTGAAACAAAATATTTTAGCATAGAATGATAAGTAATATGAAACAGAAGAAGTATTATATAAAGTTGGGGTTTCTAATCATATTATATAATGTTGGATATTAAAAGTTAGTAATCAACATGTTTGTCCACGTGTCAATTCTATCATATAAAGTTGAGTTTTCAAATACTATTATATAAAGATGGAATTTCAAAGTTAATAATCAACATGATTGTTACACATGTCAAATCTAATTATAAGAAAATTTACAATCTTTTTATTTTAACTTCAACAACATAAAATAAGTTTCAAAATCTAAGTTTTCAAAATCATTGTTTCTATCATAAAATATATCTCTATTCATAATCCTATTATATAATTTGGATTTCCAAAAGTTAGTAATTAACAGGATTGTTACACGTGAGAGATCAAGGATCATAAAATTTCTTGTATAAAATTGGGTTTTCAGAAGCTAGATTGACTTGACTATTTCACGTGTCAAATGCAACGATCAGAAAGCCTATTATTTAAGGTTTTAAAATCAAATTTTCAAAATATTTGTTTCCATCACAAAATATTTATCTATATTCATAATCCTATTAGATGTAGTTGGATTTACAAAAGTTAGTAAATAACATGATTGTTTTACGTGTCAAATCCACCGATCAGAAAACCTGTTATATAAAGTTGGATTTTCAAAACTTAACAATGAATATGATTGAATCACACATCAAATACAACTATCAGAAAACCTATTATATAAAGTTGGATTTTCAAAAGTTAGTAATTTACATGATTGTTCCACGTGTCATATACAACAATTTTACTGTATATATATTTTATTTATAAAGTAAAAATAAAATAATTTTAAAATTCAAACGTTTGCACAATATCACAAAATTGATTCAAATTAATTTTTTTGAATGTTATATATCATGAAATATTGCAATGTCTTTGAAAAAAGTAACTAAAAATCATACAAAAAAGTCATGATAAAAAAATTACTGCAAAATAGAATTAAAAAATAAGTTATATATAGGGAATTTGATCTCAAATACCACTTGAGTTGTGTAAATTATCGCAAATGCCAAACGAGTTTTATTTATCCAAAATGCCGCAACACATTATTTTGGTGAGGATGTAATGACTATTATACCCTTTTCATGTTTAGTGGTGAGTTGAGTTTGTGGTAGTATGAAGGAAGGCAAACAGAAAAATGGTGGAGAGATAAGATTTTCAGTGGAAGAGAAGGAGAGAAAGGGAAAGTGATGTGAGAAATAGGAGAAAGATGGTGAGGATTTGAGAAGGTGAGAGTTATGATGTCTAAGAATTGACGTGAAACACAAAAGGCTGCATAAGTTTGGGAAGGATAGAGACTGACGGTCAACGAGAAGCACAGGCGGATGTGAAGAAGATGAATGAATAGTTGATGAGGAAAGGTTGGATGTGATAAACAAGTTATATGGTGACGGGTTGGACAAAAGGATAAGAAGAAAACAAAATGGTTGGATATGTGTGAAATGTAATGCAAAGACAAATATGATAGGGGCATGTGCAATCGTTTAATTGGACATTAATATGCAGGAAATGCAGAGGGGTAATGGAAGACATAAACAACAGTTGTTAATGTGAAAATATGTTTTCATTACTTTGGTGGACACTTATGAATATTAAACATTGCATTGCGTTGTCTATAATTGACAGCAGTAGTTAATGTGAAAATACTTTCTCAAAATTGGAGAGCATGGTGGGGAATCTTATTGCTGGATTTATATTAATGTGAGTGTTGGACATTTTATAATGTCTACAATAGACAACCATGTTATATACGTGTATTGTAAACAAGTATATGTGTTTCCTATCACAGTAAAAAAATGTGTTTCTTGTCATAGTATATATAACCAACTTTGATATCCTATTAAAATCTAATCGCAGAACGAGAGAAATTATCTATTATGGACATTTATATTTTTCTATAATGGATGCAACATCTACATTGTCTATAAGACTATCTACAATCACAAATATTATCTAACACCTTACTTTATACTCCATATCATCTTCTCTCTTCCACTTAATATTTCAACACTCTCTTTTTCAACATCCCCTACAATGATTTTGTTTATAAAAATTCAACACCTTACCCCACAATATTTATTTAAATAATAAAACAATTATTAATTAAAATTATATTAAAAACCATTAGTAACCTTTATATCATATTATTAATTTCTTTTTAAAACAATAAATGAAAATAAAAATAATCAATATAAATTAAGTAGAGTTACATTTTATGTCGTGAAAATTACATAAATTAAAATTACAATATAATACATTAATTGTAAGTGGCATTTAGCCTAATGGCAGGTGGTAAGTCCACAAGAGGCATTCACACTTGCACATCCTGGGATCAAGTCCCCCCGCTTGCATTTGCAAGAACTTAGCTAATGGGCCGGCCATTTGTGGCCCAATGTTGACAGAAAAAATAAAAATAAACACACAACACAACCGACAAAATACACATAATCTTTTTTTTTGAAAAAGAAAATGCACATAAATTAACTCCCAAACAAGAAACTCAACTCACATAATAAAACACTTAAATCACACAAACGGAAATTAAGTTCTCTTTAGTCAGGAGTTTGCCCAAACTTTGCCCATATGTGTTTGACTAGATCAACTTGCAATTGGTGGTGTGCACTTGAATCGCGCAACTCGGATCTAGCACGAACATAAAAATAGCTAGTACATCATTCTCCGACCACCCGCTTTTTTGCATACACTTAGCGTTATCATAAGCGCCAATCCATTTGCCCAATATTTTGTTGATGTAATTGTAATGATTTATGCACGAAGCTCCATCACGCGGAGGATCAAACGAGCAATGCTCATTACAGTACGCCGCAATTTTACCCCAATACACTTCACTTTTTTGGTTTCTGCCAACAACACTGTCTGTTCCATATTTAATCCACCCACTAATTAGGACCATATTTTTGGCAATGGTCCATTTGGGGCTTCTCCGGCGAGCGTGAGATGAATCCTTTGCATTTGGAGTGACTTCATTAGCACCGCTTATGCCACCAAGAGCGAGTTGAGTAGAAAAGTCGGGGAACTCAGGTGCTTCAACATTTGAAACATTTTCATTACCGGTTGGAGTAGAAGAGTAAGGAGGTGGTGGAGATGGATATGGCATCATCGATCCATAATATGGTGGATAGTTTGGAAGTGCTGATGGCATGTAAAAATTTGGTGAAAACCCATAATTTGGTATATTATGGGGTTGGTTGGAAGGCTGATTTTGGTAATTGTTGGGGTTTGAATAGTTAAAAGGGTAATTAGAAGAATTTTGGGTGTGAAAAAGGTTATTGTTGGGATCCGTTTAGCTTAAAAAAGTGTTTGAATCTCTGAACAAGAGTTTATCAAAGACTAAATGAAAATTTATAATGGAAAAAAAGAAGTTTGTATTTATAGAGAAAAAAAAGGATGAATTTTGGTATAAAAAATTAAAAATAAGATAATAATATGATATGAAATAATTGAGTTTGAATTATTGGGTGAGATGAAAATCTCTTCCACCAATTAAATCCACTCACACTTTTTTTCTAAAGCCATTCACGCTTATCTCCATCCACGAACACTTTTGTATTTATTTGTTTTTTCTTTTTTTCTAACCAATTAAAATGCTACAAATTGCGTTGAGGAGCCTACATATCAGTTTATTAACCCGTTGATAATTTGGAACTAAAAATTTGCGAGGTCACTATACACATGCTCATTGCATGTGTTCAACTGTTGATAAACAATTATCAATAGGTTCATTGTATATGGTCTAATGGATTAACTGATAACACATGGAATAAGTTACCAAAACAAGAACTCTGAGGAAATCTAGTTCAGGGGTCCCCTCGAAAATATTAACAAGATCTAGGAGATATTGTGGCCTAGAATATGTGTTAATCAGGCTAACTAGTGGATATCTATTGGTGGCAAATAGCATATGCGGCAGTTGGTCAGGATCAATGTCTAACGAGGTCGAACTAGGAGGCGTGTAGGAATTGCAAGGCATGATGGGACTCGAGAAGGAAAAACAATGTTATGCAATGTTATATGACACAAATTACATAACCAACAAACACAATTACTTAACGTCGTAGAAAGACAACGATATCAATGGACAAAACGTTCACTACAAATGTCCAAAATAGACTTAAAAGTTTAAAAGACGAAATGATATATTTGATATGAACAATAAGGATGAGTTAGACAGAATTAAGGAGAAATCATAACAAAAATTGAAATACAAACTAGGGTGCGGATACAATACCAATAACCAAAGACATAGTTGGGAGGAATACTATGTATATTACGGACGTACACATGTCTAGTACAAACCTAAACGCGAATAGACAAAACCCTAGATGCAAAATGGACAGTAACAAAAGATTTGGTGTGGAGAGGGAAAATCAAGACAACAAAGAAGTCAGTCTGTGATAAGACAAATTCTCTGAAATATTAAAACTTTCCGTATGGTAAACAAATACGAGTTGAATGGAGTGAAAAGCAGACACTAAAAAGAATAATCATAAAAGAAATTTACTTTCTTCGCCGGGAACTTTGAAGAAGGAAGAGAGGCGAGTGAGAGAGAGAGAACAATTAACATAGAAGGATTAGAAAAAGAACATAGAAAGCAAATATTGGTTTGCCAAAGGGTAAATTCATCATTGCAGGTATGGGTTGTGCCATATAGGATAATTTTAAAATTGTTGTAGTATTTGAGATCATTTCTAATTATTTTGTGGCGTTTGAGATAATTTTATCTTATATGTATAGCAAATTTAAACTATATATATATACACAAAAATAACTATATATTTATATGATTATGAATTACAAAATCATTTTTTGATACACATTTTCTATATATAATTTATTTTATTATTATTATTTTCTTAACAATAAATTTCGGCGAAAATAAATATGACTACTAAAATTATTCAAAATCATCTACTAGTCTAAATTATTATTTGAGATATATGAATATTACATAAAATTTCATATACATATATGTATATGAATTTTTCATGAAATACACAGGTTATAAAATAATAGTTGAGTTAGTTAGAAGCAATACTAATAGCTTTATTTAATTAAATTATAGTTTATTAAGTTTTCCAAATTATTTTTTGGCGAAAGGAATAATTATTTTTCTAAACTTTTTTCTACAAAGAGCATTCTGTATAATTACAACAACAAACAAAAAATTCAGTCCAAAGAAAATTTAAGGCCAAAGCCTAACACAAAGCCCAAATGATTCCAAGAGATAATTTTTATGGCAAAGCCAAACCCAGTTAGATAATAAGGAGACGCCAGACTTGTAATTGTTGAAGTAATTGAAGCCACCAACGCAATCATTGAAGACGAAATCGTTGAAAGAGAGACACAAAGTGAAGACACGTATTTGTTCAAGAGAAAATTCATATATTTGTTTTCTATAAATATATAATATTGTACACCTATCAAGAGAAAAACTATTATTATAGCATAACCATTAAAAAGATCATCAAAGATATATTTCAGATTTAATATACAGAAAATCATTAATAAGATGAAGTTTAACAGATTAAAAAAGAATTAAATGTTACTAACTAAATTTTAAATGTATATAGTTAAAATGTATTAAGATTAATAAATTATAATAATTTTAAATACAAGTAAAAGTACTAAAATAAGCATATGACCCATTTGTTTAATCGAAGCAAGAGAATAAAATCCAAAGGAGACGTGAGAATAGACTATGACCATGTTCATGGTGAGTCATAATTTAAAAAGTAGTTGATAGGTTGGTCTTATTCAATACCCAGCTCGATATAGTAGCATTTTCGAAATTATTTATATTAATGCCGTGGAAGAAGTATAATTACAAACCGACAAAAACAAGAATAATTTATATTAATTAATTTTTCAAAAGAAAAAGAAACCTGTGATGATTTGGGTTATAATATTAAATTACTTTACACCCACTACAATCAGTGATACACTACTATAAACTTCTTATTAAAGGAAAAAAACAAATTAAAACATTAATTTGTTTAAAGACAATGCCCAGCTGTGTGTTTTTATTGTACTTTTTATGTGTAGTTTAATATTTTCCCCTTATAATTATTTATTTATTATTTACATAACATTTTTTCAAATTTATTTATATACAGTTTTGAAATATATTTTTACAGATCAGAATATATAACTTTTTTAAATACGGTTATTCTTTTTTTATATTTTTGATAAATTCAAAACTGTGTTAAGTGTCGTAGACAGATGACCCAGTGGTGTAGTCATTTTACAAGTCCTCAAGGCACTAAAGATCAAACTTCTTATCTGCAGTTCTAAGAACGAGATTTAAAAATTAATAGGGTAGTTGACAAAAAAAAATATGTTAAGTATTATTTTTTTATTATTTTAAAATAAATAAAATACCTACTTCATCAATGATATTAAAAATGATGATAAATAACAATTAACTTTTCAACTAATATATATATTTTTTTTTGACAACCAACTAATATATATATTTAGATTGACTTTTTGAAAAGTTTAATTCCTTCCTAGTATAGCAAATTAGAACAAAAATTTTAAGGTATGAACTAAATTATAAATGAAACTTTCTATTATTAACAAAAAATATATATAATATATCAAGATTTATTGATTTAATTGTTGACAACAAGTCCTCAATCCTATAAATATAAGCTCAAAAAAACACACCAAAATTCATCAAAAACACATAACCAAAAATGGAATTCTCAATCACATTAGCTCTTTGCTTGACTCTCTCCATCTTCATAATCGGAGTAAAAGCCAAAGTTCCAGTGGACGACCAATTCAAAGTCGTTAACGAAGGAGGTTACACAGATTACAGTCCCATCGAATACAATCCCGACGTACGTGGCTTCGTCCCATTCAGTGATAACTTTCGTCTCTGTTTCTACAACACAACTCCAAACGAATACACTTTAGCTCTCAGAATCGGAAACACAGCTCAAGAATCCACTCTTCGTTGGGTTTGGGAAGCTAACAGAAACTCACCTGTCAAAGAAAACGCAACGTTGAATTTTGGTGAAGATGGAAACCTTATACTCGCTGAATCCGATGGTCGTGTGGTTTGGCAAACAAACACAGCTAACAAAGACGTTGTAGGAATCAAAATTTCGGAGAATGGCAATATGGTAATATTCAATTCCAAAGGAGAATTCGTTTGGCAAAGTTTTGATACACCAACAGACACACTTCTCGTTGGTCAGTCATTGAAACTCAATGGTCGGAACAAGCTTGTAAGTAGATTATCTCCATCTGTTAACAAAAATGGTCCTTATAGTCTCGTGATGGAAGCTAAGAAGCTAGTTTTGTACTATACAACAAACAAAACTCCTAAACCAATAGCTTATTACGAATATGAATTCTTCACCAAGATTACTCAATTACAATCAATAACGTTTCAAGCTGTTGAAGATTCCGACACTACTTGGGGTTTACACATGGAAGGTGTAGATTCTGGTTCTCAATTCAATGTCTCAACGTTTCTTTCTAGGCCAAAACACAACGCTACATTGAGCTTTCTTCGGTTAGAATCAGATGGAAACATTAGAGTTTTGAGTTACAGTACCTTAGCGACTTCAACAGTTTGGGATGTGACATACACAGCGTTTAAAAACGACGACAGTGACGGAAACGACGAATGTAGAATCCCTGAACATTGTTTAGGTTTTGGTCTTTGTAAGAAAGGTCAATGTAACGCTTGTCCTAGTGACAATGGACTTCTTGGTTGGGATGAGACTTGTAAAACTCCGACACATACAAGCTATGATCCCAACACATTTCATTATATTAAGATCGAAGGAGCTGATAGTTTCATTACGAAATATAACGGTGGAGAGTGCTTGTGGTGAGAACTGTACAAGAGATTGTAAGTGTTACAATAGGAAGAGTTCTAAGTGTTATTTGGGTTATGAGCTCAAGACATTGACTAGAACTGGAGATTCTTCACTCATTGCTTATGTCAAAGCTCCTAATGCTATTAAGATGTCAACTCAAGTCATTTGAAATTTAGCAGTTTGTGATAATAAGGTCAAACTTATTGATGTAGTGATCTCAAGTGACATCGTAATAAAGGGATTTTATATAAATCATGTTATTTATAAATTATAATAATTTCTTAACAACGCACTTGAAGCTCATGTGCACGCAATACATTACTTCGCATGTCAAGGAACTATTAATTTATCAATACATACATACAACTTTTAAATCTGGTATTACCATATAAAATCTGTTTAAAATTGTTATTCAATATATGTGTTTGTCAGAAAGCGTCAATTCACATGGATTAGGAACGGGATTCTCATGAACATAGACAAGACGACAGTTATCCATTTATTTACCATCAGAAAAATCCATTTCATATATAGTTTTCCGCATTAGTTATTAGGAAACATTATCTCATAGTTGAAGTTCAAAGCATCCTAACTAATATATATATATATATATATATGATCTAATTCTCTTCACCCATTGCAATTGGTTTTAATTTGGAAACCCATAATCTAATATGGTATAAGAGCTCACTATCCACGTTATCTATCTCGATCCAACTCAAAGTTAGTCCAATTATCGACAATCCATGCATAAAATTGGTGTCATCGATCAACCCTGAACATATCGAGATTAAAAGCCAAAAAACTATCATTTTGAAGAGACATATTAGGGAATATTATCTCACATCGAAAGTTGGAAGAGAATCAAACTGATATGGGTTTCTCCACTCATCGTCAATTAGTTATAAATTATGGGTTTCTAACTCAAAACCAATTGGCAATGAGTGTAGAAGCCTTTATCTTATATATAATAGATTAGAATGGTTCCAACTTCCGATGTGAGACAACTACATTCTAACATGTAGAATTATGAGTTTTGAACTCAAAATGAATTGACAATAAGTGGATAGACATATATCTTATATATAGTTTTTAAGTCTCTTCCAAACTCCTGATGTGGGATATTCTCACACCCCCTCGAAAAAATGGCTCGTATAGCCATTAGTCTCGAAAATAGTCCATTATAGGATTAATTACAGGTCAGATGAGACGCCAATTTGATAACAGAATTTTTACTCTATTGTCAAATCCTATTATACTTGTATGTCAGTTATAGTATAATAGGTGTCAATCCAACTGGGAATGTAATTATCAATCGGGATGCAGTTAACTACTCTAATTCAAGCCAATCAAAGTGTGGTTTCTCTAACAACCTAATTCAAACTTTTAAAACGAAAATAAACAAAGCAGTGCAATTGTAAATAATTCAAACAGAGCAACGAACAGCAGAGTATCAAATAGAATTAACGCAGGGTGAGAAAGCAGGATCCTGAGGAGTGAGTTTCATGGGTCAACGTGACTCTTAAGTTAACTAGGCGCTTGGTATCACTCAATAGAGCTAGTCTCTAGGCAACGAGAACACAAATAATGAGTCCACTCTCGTGTTAAACAAACTCGAGTAGACTACTAACAGACCCTATCGCCATAGGCGTTTGGTAATCTAGTCGGAATGAACGATCAACTCGCCTAACGCCGATTCATACCTCAGACATTCGATCCCTCGAGCTGAGCATGTGAATCTCTGAAGTGGTTCAGTCTGACGCTCTACCAAACACCCATCAGTGCTAGAGCGTCTCAGAACAAGCCTCAGTTGATCAGAATGAAACTAGTGATGATAACACCAAATCAAAAAAGACTTACATGAATCTAACCCTAAGCGCCTTAGAAAACCTAAGCATGATGTATACCTAACTCATCCTCAGGAACCCTAGGTGACTACTCAGAACAAATGAGTTTAACAGCGAACACGAATTTAAGGTTTGAATGCATCAATGAAGGACTCGAACAAGGTATAAAATCAACGTTTAATGTAAAACTGAATTGCATAAAAATAAGCTCGAAAATCAGAAAGTTGCGTTCGATTACAAAACTCTAAGTTCGCAAGAAAAATCAATTGTAAAAACTAGCGTGTCGGTTTTTGCAACATGTAAGAATATTTATACTAAACTCATAGCAAAACCCTAGATAAACTCGGCCCAATGCGTAGTGGATTTTAGCCTTGGTTTGGCCCAATAACGAATGAAATCGATCTTGCCTTGAAAGTGGGCTTGATCTGTGTTCGAGCTGGGGCTCGATCTGTGTTTGAGCTGGGGCTCGATCTGTGTTCGAGCTAGGGCTCGATTAGGGGCTAAATCTGGGCTCGACCTGGTGCATCGATTTGGGCTCGACCTGAGGTTCAATCTGGGCTCGACCTGGGGCTCAATCTGCCCGCATCCAGTACATGAACACTCACAAAACGTAGTATGTATGCAGATGCATGTGGATGTGTATGAATGATACTATCTAGACTCCAACTATATGAGAATGTATCGAAATATATGTATAATATACCTAAATGATGCTCCTAAGACGTGCTAAAAACGTGTGTATCAACTCCCCCGAACTTAGTATTTGCTTGCCCTCAAGCAAATGCATAGTGCTAAGAAGGAAAAGAAGGTGCAGACACTGGGAATACCTTGCCTCAAACAAACAACTCAGTAGGCTGAAAATTGTAAGCCATAAATGAACGCTTATTCCATTGTAAAAATACAATCTACTCTCATCAAGGCTTAGCATCCTAACCAGATATTCCTAGTGCTTAGCTGGGCTCTAAGAACCGCAGGTTTGATTCCTAGTTCCAAAGGTGCGGGCCTCAAAAGGGGTTATTGATCATAGACTATTGGTGCAACTTCCAAGAGTTTAGCAAACTTAATTTATTCAGCACAATTTTTAGATTCAGTTTCTGCTCAAACTCAGGATTATGCTCGAGCTTTATTAGTGAACGCAAAGAAATACGGGTCTACGCAGAGCCCTGATTCACCTTAGGCATCAATGTCTTTGCTTTCTCAATGAACACGAAAAGGTACGAGTTTATGCACAGTCCCCGTTCACCTTAGGCAAAATCATATTGGTTTTATCAGTGAACACAAGAAAGTACGGGTTTACGCACAATCCTCGTTCACCTTAGACCTCGTTATGTGAGCTGAGTTATATGAGAAGTACCTATTTATTTTTTCGTTTCATTCTTTCTAATTGACAAGCTAAACTCAAGGAAGGATCAAATTCAATGCATCTCAAACCCCTATCTTGGCAGATTCAAATTCAATATTAGAGGAAACAAACCAGGTCCTTTCGAGACACAACATAAGCACAGGTTTCAAAGGCGGATGATCTACCTGTTAGGTTTCGAAAGGGAAGAACCGCAAGTCCAAGAGTTCACTATGGTTACTAATCAATCAACCTAGCAAGACTGTCTATCCAAAACAAGATGGTTCCCAAAACTTAGACTCGATCCTAAGTGCAATGCATGAACACTCTATTTCACTCGATTTTTTTTTAATGCGTATGAAGCATGAGATCAAATCAATTTAAGAAAACAGCAAACATCATTAGTAGTACCCTGGGTCCTCCCCCGAACTTAAATCACACAACCCCTTGTGTCGATAAAAGCTTGAGGAAGATCTCAGAAAAGTAATGACATAATAAAATTAATGCAGTGGTATGTACAAGGGGAGGTTGGCGTTCTTACCTCAGCGGAATAGAGACCATCCAGCGGGATCTGTGTCCATCGGATGAATGTTTGGATCAGTGGGCAGATGTGAACTCGACTCATGTTGATCGTTGTAACCAGGTGCTGGTTGTTGCGTGTAGCTCTGAAACTCTGAGCCAAATAGGTCATAGCTGCTGAGTTCTGCCTGAGGTGTGTATTGCCGTGAGGGTTGGCCCTGGTTATCGAGCCATGGAATTCCTGTCTGCAGTGTGAGCTGGTGTACATCTGTCTGCTGCTGTGGTTCCTCAGTCCGAGTTTGCTCTTGACGAGGACGGCTAGTGGAACGTCTCCGTACTGCTCGGTGTTGTCTCGGTGGCTCATAGTTGGGCTCCACATCAAGTTCCTCAGTATGTGCTGAATTGAGATCAAATGCCTGGACTTCTGGCATTACATTCCTTGGCTGGGTCTGACAGGATGTCGCACGCTCGTATGAAGATGCTCTGCGTGGCTGCATCGCTGTCGGAGTGTTGTGCTCATACAAGGACGCCCTGTGTGGCTGCATTTCTGGGCCAGGATTGGAGGGTTGCCTGGAGATTGATGTCGACCTTCTGCGCTGCGCTGGTTCTGGAGGCGTGGGATCTGGACTTCTTCGAGTGTTGGGGTTCAATGATAGGGAGCTGAGCTTGTCCATGATCGTGTTAATCTTCTTCGTATTCCACCTAGATAACTTGGAGAGTAGCCCAATGTGCTTGTGCGCTGCTTTTAACCCTTCTGACATCTTAGGGTCTACATAGTCTTCAAAGTAATAGCAGTCTGGTTCGTCTAATGTGCTCTCCGTGACCTCAGGTGTCTTCTCGTGGTGGTGGGTTCTGGAGCGAGTTTCAGCGAGGAGATGTGCTAGCGGCAGAAACGCAATGTTCGACTCGAGTGCTATATCGGCGTACTCTGGGTTGGGGAGCTGAATGTGCGAATCCGTGTTTGCACCTGGTTGTGCAAATCGGTACATCAACTTTCCTCTGTCTGAGCTCTTCCTCAAAAATCTATGGTTCATGAGGTATGTCATATCGACGTACGCCGGAGGAGTCGAATCTTTCATATCGACGTACGCCGGATTGAGCCGAGGCTCGATCTGTGTTCGAGTCGAGGCTCTATCTGTGTTCGAGCTGGGGCTCGATCAGGGGCTAAATCTGGGCTCGACCTGGTGCATCGATTTAGGCTCGACCTGATGCTCAATCTGGGCTCGACCTGGGGCTCAATCTGCCCGCATCCAGTACCTGAACACTCACAAAACGTAGTATGTATGCAGATGCATGTGGATGTGTATGAATGAGACTATCTAGACTCTAACTATATGAGAATGTATCGAAATATATGTATAATATACCTAAATGATGCTCCTAAGACGTGCTAAAAACGTGTGTATCAGACATATTTTGATGGGTCATATCGATTCGGGTGGGATACCGTATGTTCAGACTCTGACACCAAGTAGAATTATGAGTTTCCAACTGCAAACCAATTGACAATTATTAGAGAGACCTTTATCTTATATATAGTACTTAAGTCTTATCCCAACTTTCGATATGAGACAATTGAATGTCTATATACTTTTGTTTTATAGCTAACATGAAATCATTTTTATAGAACTAAATTCTTGCTTATCTACATATACTCATAATGAGAGACAACATTTTTCATTTGAACCATAATGTTTTATTTCTTAAAACACAAAAACATAATAAAGTTTGGTCTTGAGCTCACAAATGATAGCTTATGCACGAGTTTGAAACTGATTTTTAAGTTTCTCAACTCTTCCATGTAGTTTCCATGTAGAAAGAAAGTTTCTCCACTCTTCCATGTAGTTTATTTTCCACAAAAATTTTGTTAATAAATGTCTAAAGGCTTTGAGAAGTGTGTTTTTACTCAATTCAAAATGAATAAAGAAAATTTTTATTTATTAGCTTTTAGAAAACCAACTCAAAAATTAAACCCATCAACAATGAATTTACACATTATATCATATGTTGGCATCTCTTTGAATAGATTGGCCAAATTCGAATTCTACTAAAAAAATACTTATGTTTTAAATAACTCCTAAAACATTTCAAATCTTATCTAAGCTATTGATTACTTTTCACATTGAGTCACTAATTTCGAGCTTATTCCAACATTATTCCCCTTAAATTTGAAGTCCATTTTCTTTGTATTGAACACCAATGAAATATGACCCTTCCAAGAGCCTTTGTTAGAATTCCTCCTTTTGCTTGTTTTCCAAAACTTGTTCAAATTATATTTGATCATTCTCAACACAATTTTTAATGAAGTGATATCTTGTGTGTATATGCTTACTTCTTCCATAAAAGATCGGGTTTTAAGTAAAAGCAATTGCTTATTTGTTATTACTACGAATCAACACTTGTTCACATGTTCTTCCCATGATTTCACTAAGAAAATATTGAAGCCAAATTGCTTGTCTAGCAGCCTCGAGTACCAGCCATAAACTCGGCTTCACTTGAGGCAAAACAACAATTTATTGTTTTTGAGAACACCATGTAATCAAACTTTCATCTAGGTTGAAGATGTGTCCCGTTGTGCTCTTTTCACAATTCAGATCAACATTGTGACTATTAATTAGTATAGCCTATTAGTATTGGCATTTAAGTGGTCGATCTTGTTAAAACCAACATGTGATGTTGCTGTTCCTTTTAAGTACCTCAAACATTGTTTCAAAGCAACTCCATGTGATTTTATAGTACCACAATAAGATAGATCTGGTCTTGTATGTAATATGTACCTTACACATATGATGGCTTTTTCTCTCTCTTTTCCT
>JAKUCM010004189.1:0-25857 GCA_023374145.1 Lepidium sativum
AGTTACTAGTTCGCGCAGAACGTACAAAAGATACTGAGGACAGTATGAATCAAGAAGAGGAGGATGACGTTATCAGCGATAAGGCTGAAAAGTCCTTACCAGAAACCCAACTCGACTCCCCAGTGCCAGTTAACCACAACCGAGTCAAACAAAATTCACCACATTCAGCGGAAAACGTCACTCCTGAATTCCAACTCGAGCCAAATACACAAGTGACACCATCTGAAGCTCAAAAGCAGCCAGCACCACAAGAAACAGTTGGCTGCAGATGACCACCTACAGGTTGCATTGACTAAGTCAGCTACGGATGGATATTTGAGCATGGAAGCTGAATGTTATAGGAAACTTCTTGACGTTCACAGTCCAGTTAAGAATGATGTGGTGATTGAAGAATTGGTCGCACCTACTGCTAAAGTTAAACCAGTACACCAAAATTTGACAGTAACTGCGTCAGACTTGAGTTCTGGACTCAAGTTGAATTCACTCCAGTGCACCACATCAACTATTGCTGACGAGTGGTCTGAGCTGAAGGCTCCAAAAGTGGAACTGAAACCGCTTCCATCAGGACTGAGGTACGCTTTCTTGGGTTCTAACTGCACTTACCCTGTCATTGTGAATGATTCTTTGAGTAGTGATGAGTTGAGCATGCTGTTAAACGAATTAAAAAGATTTAGGAGTGCACTAGGTTATTCTCTAGCTGACATTAGAGGCATATCACCAAATCTTTGCACTCATAGGATTCATCTTGAAAACGAAACACATTCAAGCATTGAGCACCAAAGAAGGTTAAATCCAAATCTAAAAGAAGTGGTCAAAAAGGAAATTCTTAAGTTACTGGATGCTGATATTATATATCCAATTTCTGATAGTAAGTGGGTTTCACCTGTTCATTACGTCCCTAAGAAAGGAGGAATCACTGTGGTTAAAAATGAAAAAAATGAACTAATTCCCACTAGAACTATCACGGGCCATAGGATGTGCATTGATTATAGGAAGCTAAATTCATCATCTAGGAAAGATCACTTCCCACTTCCATTCATTGATCAAATGGTAGAACGGTTAGCTAATCACAAATACTACTGCTTCTTAGATGGATATAGTGGATTCTTTCAAATCCTTATACATCGTGATGACCAAGAAAAAACCACTTTCACTTGTCCCTATGGAACATTTGCATATAGAAGAATGCCATTTGGTTTGTGTAATGCACCTGCTACGTTCCAACGCTGCATGACTTCTATTTTTTCAGATCTGATTGAGGAGATGGTTGAAGTTTTCATGGACGATTTCTCTGTCTATGGCTCCTCCTTCTCCTCTTGTTTGCCAAATCTGTGCAGGGTACTTAACAGGTGTGTGGAAACAAATCTGGTGCTGAACTGGGAGAAGTGTAATTTCATGGTCAGGGAAGGTATTGTTCTGGGACACAAGATATCAGAAAAGGGTATTGAAGTTGATAAAGCCAAGATTGAGGTAATGGTTCAGCTGCAACCCCCTAAGACAGTAAAAGATGTCAGAATTTTCCTGGGACATGCTGGATTCTACAGGAGATTCATCAAGGATTTCTCAAAAATAACAAGACCACTGACACGCTTGCTATGTAAGGAAGTCGAGTTCGACTTTAACTCGGACTGCCATGAGGCGTTTTTAAAAATCAAAGAAGCTTTGGTCTCCGCCCCAATAGTCCAATCTCCAGAGTGGACTATACCGTTCGAGATTATGTGTGATGCAAGCGATTATGCAGTAGGAGCAGTCCTAGGTCAGAGGAAGGACAAGAAGATGAATGTTATCTATTACGCCAGTAGGACACTTGACGACGCCCAAGTCAAGTATGCAACTACTGAAAAAGAACTCCTAGCCGTGGTCTTTGCTTTTGAGAAATTTAGGTCTTACCTTGTTGGTTCCAAGGTAATTGTGCACACAAATCACGCAGCATTGAAGTACCTGATGAAAAAGAAGGACGCTAAGCCAAGGTTACTGAGGTGGATACTGCTACTGCAAGAGTTTGACATGGAAGTAGTGGACAAACCTGGAGTGGAGAACGGGGTAGCCGACCACCTATCACGGATGATGATAGAAGACTTGATCCCAATAGATGACTCCATGCCGGAAGAGCAACTTATGACGTTCAAAGGAGTGACCACTCGAGTGGAACCTAACTCGGACGTCAAACTCGAGTCGCCACCACACCTCTGCAACCTGAAAGTGTTAGAAAATTGTCACCAGATCAGCAGTAAGCTCGCTGGAGCCACACTACCTTGATATGCAGATTTGGTAAATTACCTGGTTGTTGGTAAAGTGCCAAAAAGTATGGGTTTCTATCAGAGAAAGAAATTTTTCAGAGATGTGAATCACTATTTTTGGGACGAACCATATCTATACAAAAAAGGGTCTGATGGGTTATTTAGAAGATGTATTGCAGAAGAAGAGGTTCAGGGAATCCTTGAGCACTGTCATGGTTCAACGTACGGTGGTCATTTTGCCACATTCAAGACAGTTCAAAAAATTCTCCAATCAGGTTTATGGTGGCCGACTATGTTCAGAGACGCTCAATCATTTATCTCTAAGTGTGATTCGTGTCAAAGAATGAGCAACATCAGTAAGAGAAATGAGATGCCACAGAATCCGATATTGGAGATTGAAGTTTTTGACTGTTGGGGCATTGGTTTTATGGGGCCATTTAACCCTCCATCACACGGAAACAGTTATATTCTGGTAGCAGTTGACTACGTTTCCAAGTGGGTAGAGGCGATTGCATGCCCAACAAACGACTCTAAAGTAGTGCTGAAACTTTTCAAGAGCATCATCTTTCCAAGGTTTGGGATTCCAAGAGTCGTAATAAGTGACGGTGGTACTCACTTTATTAACAAGGTGTTCGAGAGTTTATTTAAAACGCATGGGGTCAAGCACAAGGTAGCAACTCCGTATCACCCTCAAACAAGCGGACAAGTGGAGATATCAAACAAGCAGATAAAAGCTATCCTGGCCAGAGTAGTGGGAGTGTCAAAACGAGACTGGGCAGTCAAGTTGGATGATACACTGTGGGCGTACAGAACAGCATCCAAAACTCCAATTGGTAGGACACCATTTCAGTTACTCTATGGGAAGTCATGCCACTTACCGGTTGAAGTGGAATACAAGGCACTGTGGGCGACTAAGTTCTTAAATTTTGACCTCAAGAATGCTCAAGAGAAAAGACTTATGGATTTGCATGAGTTAGAGGAGGCCAGACTTGAAGCCTACGAAAGTTCAAAAATTTACAAGGAAAGGACTAAAGCATTTCACGACAAGAAGATCGCACCCAAGCAGATCACTGCTGGTGGTCAAGTATTACTATTCAATTCGAGACTTAAGTTGTTCCCTGGAAAATTGAAGTCGAGATGGTCTGGTCCGTTCAGAGTCAAAGCAATTCTACCATATGGAGCTGTAACTCTAATAAACAAAGAGGGTAAAGATTTCACAGTGAACGGCCAGAGAGTTAAGCCCTACTTGGCCAACGAAACCAAACCCGAGGGAACTTCGGTTCTTCTCGATGAACCACCTCGCCTCTAATGAGTGTGGAGAGTCAAGCTTGTGACTTTAAACAAGCGCACTTGGGAGGCAATCCCATGATATCCTTTGTAAATATTTTAGATTACGTTTTGATCACTTTTCTTGTTTCATTGGTTTTTGATTTAACTTCCAGGATGCTTGTGAACTCCACCTCACGCCACGATCACCACGCCACAACTTGACTCCTCACGTCACTCGAGTCCGCTTCCCACGCCACTCCCATCCCGCACTCCACTCGACCACCAGTCGAGTCACCACTGTCCGAGTCACCTCACCAGTCACGCAGCCCCAACGCATCACACGCACACGAGTCATCACCCGCACTCGACCTCCCGGTCCGAGTGCTGCTCAACTCGAGTGCCACACGCCCGCACTAGAGTCCCGCTCCCGTCCGAGTGCAGCTCCCGTCCGACGTCGCCGCTCGAGTCCCGCACCAGTCGCCGCTCGAATCCCGCGTACGAGTGCCCGTCCCACACTGCACGCCACTCGAGTCCTCACGCGCGCAAGCTAATCACCTCACGCGCGCAAGCTAATCACCCCACGGCACAAGCCTAGATGACGACCCCACTTGATGGAAACTCTACTGGTGAGGTAAATGACCCCAACTCTCCTTGTACATACATTTATATCAATTACTCTAGGATTTTCCTTCCGACTTTGATTACACAAGGGACTGTGTGGTTTAAGTTTGGGGGAGAGTCCTAATTCTTATTAACATGTTTTCTGTGTTTTTTAGTTTGAATTCTCCACATAAATCATGCATCTCACGTAAGGCATAGAAAATCCATAAAAATTTGAAAAATTTCTGAAAATACATCATTCAAAAACAGAGTGCTCATGTAGCTGCACTTCATTCATATAGGATTGAGTCTAGAGTTTTGGGAACCATCTTGCTAATGATAGACATTCTTGCTAGGTTGATTGGCTAGTAACCATAGTGAACTCTTGGACCTGCGTTTTTCTTCCCTTTCGAAACCTAATTGGTAGATCATTCGCCTTTGAAACCTTTGCTTATGTTGTGTCTCAAAAGGACCTGGTTTGTTTCCTCTTAAATTGAATTTAACTTTGCCAAATTAGGGGCTTGAGATGCATAGAGTTTGACCCTTCCTTGAGCTTAGCTTGTCAATTAGAAACATTAGAACAAAAAATAACTCAGCTCACTTTATGAGGTCTAAGGTGAATGGGGACTGTGCGTAAACTCGTACTTTCTTGTGTTCATTGATAAAACCAATATGATATTGCCTAAGGTGAACGGAGACTGTGCGTAAACCCGTACTTTTTCGTGTTCACTGAGAAAGCTAAGATATTGACGCCTAAGGTGAATCAGGGTCGTGCGTAAACCCGTACTTCCTTGCATTCACTGATAAAGCTGGAGTAAAAATCATGAGTGTGAGCAGAAACTGAATGTAAAAAGATGAATGATAAATGTGTTGAAGCAATTAAGTTTTGGTAAGCTCTTGAAAGTTGCATCAATATGACTATGATCAATAACCCCTTTTGAGGCTTGCACCTTTGGAAATAGGAATCAAATTTGTGTTTCTTAAGAGTCCATCTAAGCACTAGGGATATTTGGTTAGGATGCTAAGCCTTGACGAGAGTAGATTGTGTTTTTACAATGGAATAAGGGTTCACTTGTGGATTACAGTTTGTTGGCCTGGTAGGTTGTTTGTTTGAAGCGAGATATTCCCTTTGTCAGCAACCTCTCTTCCATCTTAACTCTACGCGTTTGCTTGAGGGCAAGCAAAGTTTAAGTTTGGGGGAGTTGATATGCACGCATTTTAACTTATTTTATGAACCATTTCTAGTTCACTTTTCATACATATATGTTGCATTTACCTCTTATTCGTGTCACATATAGGTGTTACGCGCATGTTACATTTGCATAGCATACGCATTGCATTTGGGGTTATTTTCAGGAAATGGGACTCGGACCGTCACTCAGCGGTAACTACCCCAGTGGGACTCGGACCGTCACTCAGCGGTAACTACCCCAGTGGGACTTCACCTTTGACGTGCCAAGTCAACTTCACCTTTGACGTGCCAAGTCAACTTCACCTTTGACGTGCCAAGTCAACTTCACCTTTGACGTGCCAAGTCAACTTCACCTTTGACGTGCCAAGTCAATTTTACTCCTGACGGGCCAAGCCAACTACGCCTAAGACGGTCAAATGACTCGACTCGGCCCACGAAGTCGAGTCAACTATCTTTCTTAACTTTTCCTTTTTTACTTTTTAGGTAAAACGGGGGAACGAGTATAAATACCCCCGTAAGGTTACAAAGAAAAACACGCTTGAACACTATTTTCAGAACCCTCCGAGTTTTTCATTGTTGTAATCTCAGAACAAGAACTCCACTTTCGTTTTATGATCTTTTCAATTTAGTTTCAGTTTGTTTTTACTTTTAGTTTATTTTCTGAATTTTATTACTATGTCTTCCACCTTTAGTGTTATCTTGATTGTTTTACCTATGAAGTCTGAGTAGTTAATTTAGGGTTCCTGAGGGAATGGACGAGATCAGCGTGGACCTTAAAGTCATCTAAGTCACTTAAGAGTAGAATAATATCATCTCTTTTGTTTCGGTGTTGTTAATGCTTGTTCCTTTTTGATCAATTGAAACATGATTTTAGACGTTTAACTCCCGACGGCTGCGTTGAACCATCTGATTAACCGTTTCAAAGATCTACATTCTTAGCCTAAGGGATTAGTTGTCTAAGGTGTTTATTAGGCTCGTTTAAACTGTTGTTTCATGCTAGCTAGGTTGTTAAACGCTTATGATGATAAGGTCTGTTGATAGCTTCGCTAAGGCTGTTTACCACGAGAGTGGACTCAATAGTTATGAGTTTATTGCCTAGAGATCTGCTCTGTGTGAGTTTGATAAGCGATTTAGTGACTTTAAGTGAAACGCTGATCCGTGATCTCCGCCCCTTAAGAAACCCTTTCTCTTATTCATTGTTTACACTTGACATTGCTCTTTACTGCACTTTGTTATACTATTTTCTCTTTACTGCACTTTGCTACACTATTTGTTCTTTACTGCACTTTGTTACACTAATTGCTCTTTACTGCACTTTGTTACACTATTTGCTCTTTACTGCACTTTGTTACACTAATTGCTCTTTACTGCACTTTGTTACACTATTTGCTCTTTACTGCACTTTGTTACATTATTTGCTCTTTACTGCACTTTGCTACACTATTTGTTCTTTACTGCATTTTGTTACACTATTTGTTCTTTACTGCACTTTGTCACGCTGTGTGCTCTTACTGAACTTTGTTCCGCTGTTTACTTTTCACTTTTGCTTTCGGTTCCCGTTGTCTAAATTGCTCACTTAGGTCGATAGATAACAAACCACTGAATTAACACGGCTTGAATTAGAGTAGTCTATCACATTTTAATTGCTAGTTACACTACCACTTGGATTGACACCTATTGTACTACATCGACATTAGTATAATAGGATTTGAAAAACATTGAAAAATCGTGTTATCAATTATAAACCTCACCGCCATGATAAGACTTCATGTTCAATATTTGACCACATATGTTGTTGAAATTATCATTGAGCCCCATGAGAAATTGTATAACCTTGCTGGTTTTAGCTTTTTCTAGTAACTCTTTCACCTGATCACAATGACATTCCTTCATATAACTACTCCTTGTATTAGCAAGTTGTTCCCAAAATGTCTTCTTCTTTCTATAATAGGTTGAGAGATCTAGAGCACCTTGTTTTAAACTCATAATAGCTTGTTCAATTTGATAAGTTCTTGGCAGAAAATTAACCTTGAATCGCTTGAACAAATCATCTCACATTTTAAAAGCATCTTAAAAATACAATATGCTTCCATGAATTTCTTTGTTCACCATATTCAACAACCATGATTTAACCATACTATTGCATCTACTCCAAATCTCAAAAGAATGATCATTTTTAGAAGGACAAGGCAACATACCATCAACGAAACAAGTTTATTTCTTGCATCCAGACTAACACACATTGCAATTGACCAACTATTGTAATTTGTTTCATCAAGAGTGTGAGAAACAACGGATAAAACTCGATGATCAGCTGAACTAAGAAGAATAGATTGTGAGTACTATCAAAAGACTTCATCTCCATCTAACCTCTTATAGACCTATCACGAACCAAAATTTTGAAATCGATCTTTCTTCAGTTTCAATTTCTTCAGAAACTGAAGTATTCTTCTGGATATGAAGATCAGATTCTTCGTCATCTTCCAATTGAACTCGTTCTCATTTTTCCTCTTCGCACCATATCACAACTTTAAAACATAAAAATGGATGAAAAATTGAATGATTTTGCCGGAGGAACTGAGGAATTAAGAAGAAATTGAAGAGAAATGAAGATGAAATTAGAGAGAAAAGCAAAAGATATGCTCTCATATTATATTAGTTTCTAACGTCATCGAAGAATTGAAGAAACAAATTTGTGAAGATAATGATATGTTATTCTGTAATCAATTCGATTACATGATTGGTTTATATATACAATTACTAAATCAATGTAAACCAATTACAAATCAGAAAACTAAATAAACCCGGCTAAACCAGTTCTAATCATGAAAACAATTAAGGTATTTCTAAATAAGTTTTATGTAATACAACTTATTTTCGGTCGAGATTACATTAATGTATAGGTAATAGGTAATAGATTACATTAAAGTATAATGGAAACACATGCTTTTTTAATCACACACGTCATAGTGGCGAATACTAGCTTGCATTATTGTTGGCAAGAAATATAATTAGACTCATCGGAATGTGGAACAACAAACTATTGGGATTTCGAAATATTTGAATAGTTTTATGCATCGTATAATGAGTAGTAGACATGTATAAGCTCTTCTTTTTGAAAACGTTGGTCGTAAACAACAAGAAAACGTTACATTAAACATGAAAAGAGTCTATCAATGAGTAGGCACTAGAGAAGTTGAAGCAAAGGTTTTGATTTTTTTTTTTTGTCAACATTGGAGCACAAATGGCCGGCCCATTAGCAAGTTCTTGCAAATGCAAGCGGGGAGACTCGATCCCATGATGTGCAAATGCGCTTGCCTCTTGTGGACTTACCACATACCACTTGCAGCAAATGTTTTGATTAAAAAGGAGAAATCAGATCCCTTGCAATATATTAGTCCTTATTTGTCGATACTATTGCAAGTATAAGATCATAGCCAAACAAATGGACGACGTTTCGTAGACACTCCGTACATAACGCTCTTGAACTTTTCCTTCCAAAACCGTTTTAATTAATGTCTACCATAAAAAAAATCTCAAGTGAAGGATAAGAGTAATGTGACTATGTCTTTGAGATTTTCTACTTCTCTAACGTAAATCCATGGCAAAAATGAGAAATATTAATTGATATTTAATACGAGATTTATCGATCTTTTCTGGATCCAATTGTTTGGGTTCGTGGTTGAAAGAAGGAAAAATCCGAAAGAGTGAGAATTATTGTTGATTCGAAATGGGAATAATCAGCACAATATCGGGTGCAATTGGTTTTGGATTCGGAACAACAATTGGAGTCGTCATTGGTTATTACTTGTTCATCTATTTCCAATCTACTGATGTTCAGGCATTAATTTTCAATCATCTTCTTACATCTTTTAATTTTAGATTTTAGAAAATCTGGAATACATTGATCTAGAACAACAACTGGAGTTTTATTTGTTTTCTCTTAGAATGTAATGCCACACATTCTTTTTCTTCTTGGTTATATAGCTAAAGTGTATAGCATAATTTGTTGACATTATTTGTTTTGTCTTTGGTTAGGATCCTGAGATCAAGCCATTGGTGGAGTTAGATGCAGAGACTATAGCTAAAATGTTCCCTGAAATACCATTGTGGGTGAAAAATCCTGATTTTGATCGTGTATGTTTCTCTACAGTCTCTTAATTTTCTTAATTATATAGAGAATTATGGTCTAATTATGTAACAACATGTCTCTCTTTCCCTTTGAAGATTGACTGGCTTAACAAGCTCATTGGCCATATGTGGCCTTATTTGGACAAGGTAAAGTCTTCTTCTTCTTCTTAGTTTTTTTAGCTTTCCTTTTTTGTCTTTGATCTTCATTAACCTGTAATACAGTTAACTTACAAGGTAAAGTCTTCTCCTTAGTAACTTCATTAACATTCATTTTCTATTCAGGCAATTTGTAATACGGCCAAGTCAATTGCAAAACCCATCATCGCTGAGCAAATTTCAAACTACAAAATAGATTCAGTTGAATTTGAAATGCTCACTTTGGGTTCATTACCACCAACTTTTCAAGGTTTCTCCTAGATGATACACATTTTTGTTATTTAGATTCTTCTTCCTAAATCTTTGTTTTGATTCTCACTATTATTTGCAGGTATGAAAGTGTATGCAACTGATGACAAAGAACTAATCATGGAATTGTCAATGAAATGGGCAGGGAACCCTAACATCATTGTTGTAGCCAAAGCATTTGGGTTAAAAGCCACTATTCAGGTAAGTTTTTGATTTCTTCATCACCAAGTAAAAAAGTATTCTTCGTCTTATTACTTGGGAGATTGTTTATCAGGTGCTTGATTTGCAAGTTTATGCTACTCCAAGGATTACTCTGAAGCCATTGGTCCCATCTTTCCCCTGTTTTGCTAACATATTTGTCTCTCTTATGGACAAGGTATAATCCAGAAAGGATCAAAACTTATTTTGTGTAAGACCTATAAACAAAAGAGTCTAAAATGTGGTTTCTTCTGTAGCCACAAGTCGATTTTGGACTGAAGGTACTAGGTGCAGATGTGATGGCGATTCCTGGCTTATACGGATTTGTCCAGGCAACGGCATTCTGGAATCTGTTTTCTTGCCTTAATCTTAGAAAACATTCTTGGTCGTAACCTAAAACACTGTTGAAACCTGTTTTGGGTTCCTTTCTTAACTATTGCAGGAAATCATTAAAGATCAGGTTGCTAACATGTACCTATGGCCAAAGACTTTGAATGTACAGATAATGGATCCTTCTAAGTACGTCTTCTTTTGTCAAAAATGTCTTACTTGGTGTTTGTTACTCTCGAGAGTTTTGCTAAAATTACAACTTGCTCGATTTACAGAGCTATGCAAAAACCTGTTGGACTTCTTAGCGTGAAGGTCATAAAGGCAATAAAACTTAAGAAGAAAGATCTTCTGGGTGGATCAGACCCTTATGTGAAATTAACACTCTCTGGAGACAAAGTTCCTGGTAAGAAGACAGTTGTTAAACACAGTAATCTAAATCCTGAATGGAACGAAGAATTCGATTTAGTAGTCAAAGAACCAGAGAGCCAAGAATTACAGCTCATTGTTTATGACTGGGAACAGGTAAAACAAAACCTCTATGTTACTAAATTTCACCTTCTCGACAAATCTCTTGAGATCTTCTGGTTGATCAATTTCAGGTTGGTAAACATGATAAAATAGGAATGAATGTAATTCCACTGAAAGACCTTACTCCTGAGGAGCCAAAGTTCATGACACTTGAGCTCTTAAAATCCATGGAACCAAACGAGCCACCTAGCGAGAAATCACGTGGACAGCTCGTTGTAGAAGTCGAATATAAACCCTTCAAGGAAGATGAAATTCCAGACAACATTGATGATCCAAATGCTGTAGAGAAAGCACCAGAAGGCACACCTTCTGGTGGTGGCTTACTCGTGGTTATTGTTCACGAAGCTGAAGATGTAGAAGGCAAATATCACACTAATCCTTGTGTACGTTTGCTATTCAGAGGAGAAGAGCGTAAAACAAGGGTAAATAAAAGTTCTCATCTTTATATTTACATAAGAAAAGACATTAACTTTACACATTTGGTTTTGGTGTTATTTGCAGCGTATGAAGAAAAACAGAGAACCAAGATGGGATGAAGATTTCCAGTTCCCATTAGATGAACCTCCCATAAACGATAAGCTACACATTGAAGTCATAAGTACTTCTTCACGTTTAATTCATCCAAAGGTAGAAACAAAATTAACATCTTTTAAATGATTGCATCGAAACGAGATGTTTGAGAAAGCAAAAACAAAAACTTGATTGTTTTGAATATCTTCTTTGATCAGGAAACCCTTGGGTACGTAGTGATAAACCTTGCTGATGTTGTGAGTAATCGGAGAATCAATGAAAAATATCATCTGATCGATTCCAAAAATGGTCGGATTCAGATTGAACTTCAATGGAGAACTTCTTAGAATCCAAAAGGTTCGTGCTTTTTACTACTAGGTTTACGAAGCAACAAAATTTTCTACTTGTTATCTTGTTGACTCGCCAAACTATTATATGTTGCTTGTTGCCATAACTCGTTGTTAACCATATAATGGGCCTCGTATAAGCCTTATTATTATTTTGTCTAATTCAACATGGCCGACCTATAGCCTAAACTCTACTCCTAGATACTGCCGGAAAAACGATTTGTACCACCTTAAACGAATTAAAAAATTATGTCTTTTTATTAAAAATTAAAAATGATATATAATAAAACATATGTTAAAATTAGATAATACAACTTCATAAACTCTTTATAGAAAGAAAAAAAAGTTTTTAAAAAAAAATTATTGAAATACAGCTCTTTTTGCATTTTCCAGCAAAATCGGTGATTAAACTTGAATAGTCAAGTTTTTCAACCATACCTATCTCAATCGACAACAAAACCAACTCATTCAATCTCTCTTGTGACATGGTAGACCGCAAATAATTTTTATCAGCTTCAACTTTGAAAAACTTCTATCAGCGGGGGCGACTGATACCAGAATAATCAGTAATATGCGATAAGCAACTTCAGTGTTTTGATAACAATCCTCCATATTTTTCAAAAAATCAAGCACTTCAATAGACTTATGAACTTCCATCTTGTTTCTTCTTCTTATTTCTGTTTTCAGCTCCCAATGGTTGGCTCTTTTTTATCCCACATGGTTTGCTTTTGCTTACTCCTGACGGTGGCATTTTGCTTTTGCTTTTATTGTTCTCTGCACTCACCTGTCTGCACATAAACAAAAATCAAATTTAATAATCCACCTGTCCAAAACAGCAAAACATCAAGCACTGAAAAACGTTTATGTGTAAAATTGATACAATAGCAATATAGCATCATCAATTGTCTAAATAGCAGATAGTGACATAAGCTATTTTGGCTTTAGTGCCCAGCACTGTTAGACCATCTCCATCCCTAAGAACTCCTAATGAGGTTCTTAACCCATTTTTATTGATAATAATGAATATTTTTATTTTAAGAACTCTAATAATAATCCTTGTTTATTTAGGTTCCAATGGTAGAATTTGAGAAAGGGTTCTTAAAAAAACAAAATGACATTCAAATGGTAAGATTATAGGTGATTAGGTAAATAATTATCTAAAAGATATTGGCATCTTCCATGAGATTGAAGCACTCTTTACAGATTCAAAACCATAAGCCAAAACTTAGTAAACTTAGTGAACTCACAACTGCATTGCCCTGCAAGTAAGAAGCTCTCAGAAACAGCAAAACAAAATGGATTAAGTAAACAAGTGAATGATATTGCTTACTCTATCAAAGACTTGTTCTTTATGGGAGTGTACAAGGCCACCAAAGAAAAAGGCACAGCCAAGTACAAGCAACATGTTGGAAATAATGGAGCCGAGCAGTGTAAGTTGTACTACACGTATCATTCCATTTTTAAGAGCGGATATCTGATACAATCAGCTCTATCACGTTTCCAAATGTAGCGTTTAAGAGACCTCCAACTGTGATATTTTGTTTAGCGTGTCAAGAACATATCCTATAAGATATCAATTGTGTAAGAGAAGAAACCAAGCAATACCAGTTGAACCTGTGTAACAAGCCAATTGCTTGTTACAGAACATAAATAGTTCATTAGTGTTGGTAATAGAATGAAAAATACTGAAACTTATCATACTTACTCTATGGCATATCCGAGACATTCAGTCAGTGGTGTGACACCTACTAAGCTCAGTAAGAAGAACCATCCCTGAGCCACATCGAGAGACTTTATTAAGAAGAAGAAACAAAACTGGTACGAATAGTGTTCCAAACTACAAGGCCTCACCTTATTATATGTCATGTAGTGTACTAATATTGCTAGAGGACCAAAAGGAAACAAAAGATTGAGTTTATTTGATAAAATCACGATCTTAAACCTCTGAAGCACAATGTTATTAGGTGCTTTAGTTGTGCGTGCTCGAATTTGTTTCGAAAATGATCGAGATGAAAACTAATGACGCAAAGCTAAAGCAAAAGAGACAGAAAATTGCAAAGTTAATGGGTTCTACTACTAGTGGATGAAGGCTAAGTATCAATTTATATGGAGAATCATAGTTAGATGGTGAAACAACATCCTGCAAAATATATGTTTCCTATACCTGTTCAAAGAGTCGGAAAGTTGAATGGCCCCTTCCAAACCATTTGAGCCTTTTACAAAGCGAACTTACATGCTCATGGTTGTTCTTTGCAGCACTTGTCATAATGGCAACATGTGTGACACATTGTTTTCCATAAATTTTGAAGTAAAGGAACTTTCTAGCCTAGAAATTGCAACAAAAAAATAAAGGAGGATATACTACATTACTAATGCACATGAACAAATACAGTTGTTCACACCATAAATTCCCCATTTCATACATTCAAATATGGACAAACCCAACAAGATTCAAGAATATGTATATGAAGATCTCTAATAAGTCCCTCCAACAAAGTTCATCCACAATGAGCAAGCATTGCTGCAAGACGGCATTCTCCTGAATCTGGATCAACCAAACCTAATTTGTCTGCTGCACCTCCTAGGGGATATATTTCACCTAGGTCTGACAGCCTCTGATATGTACAACAACAACTTATAATCCAGAATCACAAACAACAAACTCTACAAATATTAAAAGTAATTACATGATACTAACTTCAATTCCCCAAAAAGCTACTTGCGAGGCATACTATTTCCTCTGAGTGAGGTCAACAACACTAGGAGTATGCATTTCAAAGTACTGATAACCCATGGATTCTTCGACAAGATGTGACCGATTAGTTGTATGCCTCTTAGACGATTGGTGAAGAAGCTCGAGAACCATAACCTGATATATGTCACACAATCATGCATGTTTCATCAGTGAATATATTCACAATCAAAAATCAAAACTTTGGAGGCATCGCCTTAAGGGTTCATCAAATCTATGTACTAAAAGGAAGTAAAGAATTGGTACCCGATGATTCCTCCAATACAAAAATAGACTAGGAGCAGACAACAATGAAATGGGAGACTTAACCTCGAGATGAAGATCCTTGAAGGACTCGTCGGCGGTTCCATCACTCGAGATGAAGATCCTCAGAGAAATCACCACAAGCAGCCGAGAGAAGAATTTTTTTTCAAAACCCAGAGAAAATGAAAACCCAAAACGATGCGATCTTTTTTTCTTCGTTAAATCAATCGGCCAATCAGGTAGTGCCACGTGAGCGGTTCTTAGAGTCTCTTTAAACTTTTTATTAAGAGACGGTTCTGCTCTATTAAATCAATTTTCATTTATTTAATCACTTTTTAATACTAAGAATCCTTCTAAGAACCATCAATGGAGTTGGTCTTAGTGTTTGTGCTTGACCAAGTCACCATTCACCAAGATGACTACAAGAAACTTAAACTATTTTCTTTAATTCTTTTATGAATAATTTACCATTTTTTATTCCTTTAATAGCAAATCTATGATCAATTGATCACTCATCTTCTTCTTTCTAATTAAGTAATAACTAATAAATCACTGCACATACCTTTTTACGAAAACTTGAAGATAATGATCAATTGATAATTGATGAATTTGTTGAAGGAACTAAAAAAAGGGAGTTGAATTCTGTAACTAAAAACTCTGAAGTAGGAGAAAGTGAAAGAATAATTTGTAGCAAGAGGCCAAGAGCAAGAGGAGATCTTTCACGAGAGAGTCGTCGACTATTCATCTTCCTTATGTTTAATTAAATTGTTTTCTAACATAAGATTTAAAAATTATTAAGAAGTCCTATAACAACTATTTTATCTAAAAAAACTCAACTAATATTATTGTTACATAAGGAGATCTACAAAATAAAGTTTATCCATATTAATAGATATAAATATATATATAACTAAAATTTATTTTTATAAAATGTATGCCCCTAAAAATTGGTTACCCCAAGCGGCCGCTTCACCTGCTTGCCCTCTAAGCCGACTCTGCTCCTAGAAACCATAATATAGTGGATAGATATCAAACATTGGTGGCAAGTTATTAGTATGATTGTCTTAACCATCAGACTAATTGATATATTATAAAACAAACGTTCTGGTTTATTTTTCAGCTTATTGGAATATAGAAGTAGCGATAACGTTTAAGTTTCCCAAATTGTTTGCATTGATGATTTTGGGAATTTTGATAAGTAATTTAGTTATTATATGAAAAGTGATAATTTGAAAAGAAAATTAGTTGTAAGACTAGTTGGTGACTCTAACATTAAAAACCAAAAAAAAGGGTATTCGGTGAGTATAAATTTTTTTGTTGGTTTTGAATGTCAAATCAGATCTTTGTACCATTTAATAGCGAAAGTTTTACATAATAAATAAATAAACTTTGAACTTTCACAAGTAAAAATGATTATTATATACAACGATATGCTGAATTTTTGTTTAGAACATAATAAAATTTCAAGTATTAAAAAGCTAAAGACAACACATGAAGACATGATGAGAAATAGCAAGTAATAATTAATTCATAAATAAATATGACAACTAATAAGTATGCGAAGGTATTATGATTAGAGGATGGGAGATGATTATTGGTGGGTTAAGTTAGAGTTGGGCACGTCCCCAGTGGATGGTAATCCAAAAGTAGAAAATAAATGAAAGTGTTGATGGATATTTAAGGAATCGTGTTGTCACGTTCTGCCAAATCTAATGCTTAAGATTTCATTCATGCCTCTTCGTATTTTAGCTATACTCGACTATAAAGCCTCTAATCTCGTATGAGTTTATGTTTGAGACGTTAGAAATTGTACCAACTATTATTTTTATTTTTGGTGTGGATCGACCAATTGTGTATGCGGATCTGATGATATCAATAAATGATTCAAATAAGATTCCAACTTTAGTTGTTCTTTAGGTGAATTCACAAACTTCTACACAATTCCTTATTAGACGGATTACCAACTTATTTTACCAAATTTTGATTGCTTTCAGACTCGAGTTTAAACCATTATTTCAACATTATATTTCATTTTTATAAATTTTTCAATGGTCGTGGAAGAAATCTGCACATAACTCCTATGGTGTTTCAAAAGCTTTTTCTCCTATAATATGTACTTCCAATCTAATGATTTGTACTCCATACATCCCAAAATAATTTATTTGTATTAAAGTATATAATATTATTAATTTTCAATACAAAATTAATTATATTTTATTTGTTTTGACTATTTATATCCTATGGAAAATGAAAAGGTTATTCCTGTAAATTACAAATACAATAATATAAAATGACAAAAGAAATGGAGGAAATGCAAAATTTGAAAAAGAAGAAAAAAAGAAAAAAGTGGTGAAAATGTAAAGTAATAAAAGTATATATTAAAAAAGGAGTGAGTGTATATGATAAGGAGTTGTTGTAAGACTTTCTCTCTCTCCGATTACGTTTCGCCATTTTTTTTTGAATTTTCGAGTATCTGCACTTTGGGGCTCTTCAGATTCATAAGCTTGCGAGTTCGAATTTGTGTTAGTGAGCGTGAATTGAGTTTTGGTTCTTGAGAATGTTGAGGAATTAAGGAAAGCAGCAACAAAAGGGGAATTTTCTTAAGGCCTTTTTAACATTCAGGCGAGAGATGAGCGCGTCAAGGTTCATAAAGTGTGTGACTGTCGGAGATGGAGCCGTCGGAAAAACTTGCATGCTCATTTCTTACACTAGCAACACTTTCCCTACTGTAATCTTCTCTCTTCTCTTTCTAATTTTTTTTCTTTTTTAGTAGACTTGTGATTTTGGAAGCTTATTTGGGAATGGATTTTGGAGATAGAGATTCAATCAAGTAGTTGCCAAATGTTATATTCATAATCCTAGATCATGACCAACTTCATCAGCCACGTTCAAATTTTGTAGGTCACTTCAATTCAAAATTCAAGGCCTGGATTTGAAAATTATGCCTTCTGTTATCAGCTTTCTACTATAAACTGATAAATTTTCGTTAGAATATTTGTAATTCTGGGGATGTAACCTGTTGGACCAAAGCATTATTGATGTTGAAGCTATAGTCATGTTTTATATAGTATAATTAATGTAAATCATTAACTTATGATTGGTTTTCAGGATTACGTTCCAACTGTTTTTGACAACTTCAGTGCTAATGTGGTTGTTGATGGGAACACTGTCAATCTTGGATTATGGGACACAGCTGGTAAATCTTTTGAGAACCGGTTCACAGTTGGAAATTTCTTTAACTTGGTTTTTTAACAGGTCAAGAAGACTACAACAGGTTACGACCTTTGAGTTACCGTGGCGCTGATGTGTTCATTCTTGCTTTCTCTCTGATCAGCAAGGCGAGCTATGAGAATATTGCCAAGAAGGTTTGTCTCTTTTCCTAATATTTGTATTCAACGTGTAATGACTCACCTAATTTGATTTTGTTCCTTTTTGCAGTGGATTCCTGAGCTCAGGCATTATGCTCCCGGTGTTCCCATTATACTCGTTGGAACAAAACTTGGTAAACAAACTCCTACCTGATTCAATTGATCATGCTATTGTTGATTTACAGACAAATCTTTGGTTATTGAGAGATGTTAATTATTGGTGTTTCAGACCTTCGAGATGACAAGCAATTCTTCAAAGATCATCCTGGTGCCGTACCAATTACTACAAACCAGGTAGTTAATTCTTCAAACGTTTATTCTTGCCATGATCGCTAGTTCTCGATGATATATTTTCTAATGTTGTTGTGAATGGTGCAGGGCGAGGAACTTAGGAAAGTTATTGGATCTGCAGTCTACATTGAATGTAGTTCAAAGACACAGCAGGTAAACATAACAAATTGCTTCTCCTAGTTCTTACTGTTTTGTATTGTTAAGAGGCAAAAGTTCAATCTTGTTTCCTTTGGGCGCCTGCAGAATGTGAAGGCAGTGTTTGATGCAGCCATAAAAGTGGTGCTTCAACCACCAAAGCAGAAGAAGAAGAAGAAGAAAAAGAACAAGAACCGTTGTGCGTTCTTGTGACAAGAAAAATATGTAAGACTAGGTAAACAACAAAAAAAAGAAGATGATGATTTCAACTATTTGATTCGTCCCCATTTGAATAGGATTTCGACTTGAAGGGAGACATTTCGAGTAGCTTTTTGTACAGTTTCTATAACGAGCGATGCTGTTGTGAGATCGTTATACTCTTTGCTGGTGAACCTTGACTTCACATAGCAAGAGACGGTGTGTTCTACTCTTCCTATGTAGACTAATATCTCTCCCTGTCTCTATCTCTTCTCTTTTATTCTTGATGGGGATCATTTTGTATTATTAACATGCGAACCTAATTTATCATTGCCTTTTTCTGTTTGTAAGCTGTTGTTCTGTACTTTTGTTCCCAGTTAATTGTACATGCAAGCGATCTGATTAAGAATCATGCAAAGGATTTGCTGAGATCTTTCTCCAGCTGCGTCCAATAATACAGAAAGCAACTGAGAATAGCATCGACCCTGATTGTTTAATGGATTGCCTTTGCTATCGCTTTACTCAATTTTTAACCAAAAGCTTATCCGAGAATAACATCCATGTATTAGTGTCAAAAATTCAGAGATCATTCAAGAATTACAGATCACTGTTTGTTTTCAATGAGTCAAACTGTACAAAAGCTAAGGCTATATCTAATTCTGAGGAAGAACAAAATATGGGGGATCTAAAACGGGACAGTATAGGGTAATGAAAAAATTCCGACTTCAGATAAAAATCGCGCTCTAGGGTAAGTAGAAGATTCTTCTTCTGAACCATGTAAATTCATGATCGTGTCTTCATCATTCTTGATAGAATCTTTCATAAAAGAAGCTTTCTCTAGCCGCTTTGTACTAAAAAGCCAGTCATCGTTGTTGTATTCGTCCTCCTTTAACAAAAGGCAAGGAGGAGGGACCCGTTCATCAAACAATGTGTTGTACAGAGATGCTTTGCTTGTCTTATGTTTCTTTCTCTTCTTTGATTCCGAAGGAACTGCATTCTTGTCACTCTCAAGAGATGTTGAGAGCAAATTCTCATCACTATTACAGATCTTTGAACCTGAGACTGAAGATGATATTTCGTTGAGTCGTTCAGTTCCTGAAGTGGAGCAAACAGGATTCTCCTCGGGCACCTCAACTTCTTTTGGTTTCTTGAAGACAAAACGTATCCGTAAGGGATTCCCAGCAACAGGCTTAGCTGCAGATGATTAATGATTTTATTAGAATATGTAATTCATAATAAGAATCAAAGTTCCATCAAAATAAGAATGAAAAAAGCACACCTTTAATTTGACTTTCGACAGCAGGGGAAGTTTCCCTTCTTCTCTTGTTACTGTTCTGGCTACCATCAGACAAATAACCAACAGAAATTTGCTGCTCATGTTCATCTGTCAAACAACTCTTCTCAAGTTGTTCAGATTCCTCCGACACTTGCTTGGTTGGGTAATACAGCTGTGTAATGGATTTTTCATTCCTATGTTTCTGTTCTTTTTTGTTCTCCTTCTCTTTTTTCCGATGCACCTTTTTAGAAGCGACTATTTGTCTTTCGATCTTTATAATCAATCCATCAGAATAAATGAATTTAGACTAGAGGTAGTAATTATTGGGTATGAACCAGAACCCATAAACGTGAGGACCATCATTCATTCTTTCAATCAATCAAAACACGTCAAAATATAAAGATCTACAAACACGTCTTATTAGTTGACTATAATAGGAGGCTAAACCAAACAACATACATGGTTACACGATATCGTTAAGAGTGAGATACAGAATCAATAGAAAAATCAATGAATAGGTAATATTAATTTCACAGATCTATGGGCATGAACAAGAGATATTCTCCTACAATTTTAACCAATCAGAAATTATAAGCAACCTAACCACAGAGGATATATTATCAAGGAACTTTTAACTCCCTCTGAACATAGAAACCCATGTTCAGATGAGAGATAACACCGAGCGAATCAATCAGAAAGAACTGTGTGCTCGACGAACCTTAGTCGATTCGACCAGGTTCTGATCGTTCGCCCAGTTCCTCGCATACACAGGCGGTGGAGAAGTGAAATATCTCGACATCGTGTTTTCTTTCTCAGAACGAATCGGTTACCGAGAAAAACGGACAAGGAGACGGACACAACAAGACTAATGGAACCTAGGTTTGAAATCACGCCTAAGGGACTCTTTTTGTGGCGCGAAACAAATCGAAATCGGAGCACGGGATCGGAGAAATTAGCCCTAATTCTGATTTCGTGGACGATTCCAAGAGAGAAGGGGAAAAAATAAAACCAATTGCGGTTGAGGAAATAATGATGAGGGGTAAGGTTCTATTTAAAGACGCGTGAAACACTCAGATCCGCCGACTCGGGCTATACTTACGTTTGGGTGGGAATATTAATGAGAAACCCTAATCGTCAGGGCTATTTTCGTCATTATCTCTCCGTGAAGCTCGCTCCGAAATTGCTTTCTCATCTGAAAGATCCTTCTTATCCATTGTGTCTTTCTTACTCTAACTTTATTGGTGGGCTTCACAGATTTAAAAGCCCAATTAAGTTAAACCAAAACCCAATTATGAAATGTGGTTCCTTACACTTGCACAGAAAGTACAGCTAGAATCATCCATCACGCGTTAAAAACATCTCCAACTTCTAATCAACGGTTACTATACCGCCACGTGTAATTTTATAAAATATACTAAGTTTGCTACGCATACAATCTTTTCTTTTCCAAATATTCCCTTGACCCAATTTCTCTTGCATTTGTTTCTTCATCATCGTTTCTTCTTCCGATTATCTCATCGAGTATTTCGCCGGAAGTAAACTCCAATCACCCATCAGCAATGCAACAGGGAGATTACAATTCCTACTATAACCACCAGTGTCCTCAATTTCAAAACCCTAGCCCGATTCCTAATTCCAATCCCTCTCTGCCGGCTCCCGCCGTCGCTGCTCCGACAGATCTTTCTCGGAACACGTACGCTTCGGCGCCACCGTTCACCGGCGGTTACGGCTCTGCCGATTACTCTAATTATTCCCAGAATTACGCTTCTTATGGGCAAAACTCTGATCATGTCCCTCCTTCAGCTCATTCCTTCACTCCACCAACGCAACCACCTCCTCCTTCTCCGCCGGCGACGTCTTTAAACCCTAATTCTTATTCTTCCTTCAACCAACCGACAACGATTCATCCATCACCTGCATCCTCGCTCGGATCGTTTGATTCTATTGCTCCGTATCAGCAATCTACAACTCAGTCAACGTATTATCCACCGTGTGATCAGCATCAGACCACTAATTATTCTCCTGCCCCTCCCCAACCTCCTCCTTCATCTGCACCTGCGCCGAATCCTAATCAAGTTCATGCACCGCCTTACTCATCATCCTTATACTCCGGACCTCCTTACAGTGGCGGAGGATCTTCCATGCCTCCGTACGAGAAATCATACGACAAGCCGATGAAATTTGATCAATCTGGCGATGGTGGTTACAGCCGGGGCAGATCGGATGTAGACTCAGATTTATACGGGAAACGATCTGAGGGCGCAGGATATCCTGCTTATGAAGACTCATATGGCGATGGCGTTTATGCTTATCAAGGAGGCAAAGTGGAGCCCTACGGGTCTCGTGGAACTGCGCCGAAATCATCCAATTCGACTCTGTTCGACGATTATGGACGATCCATTAGCTTCTCTTCAGGGAGAGATTCTTCTGCTAGCTCGAATTCTGCTAAGATCGTTAGAGCTGTCCCCAAGGCCGATGTACAGGAAGATTCCACGGGTGGTGTGCAGAAATTCCGTGTCAAGCTGTTGGCTGAGACGTACGGACAGACCACAACAGATGTTCTTTGCCAGGTTTTGTGCTAATTCAATCTTTGTCTATTTGAGTTGCAATTTTGCGTTTAACATGTCAAAGCTTGCTGAAGTCGATCATAATGACATATCATGATTTCGACCGATGTGAGATTGGTTTATGAAGAACAAAAACTTGTTTACTCTGATCTTAATTCTTTTGGGGTTTGTTTTACTTAAACTTTTATATTTAGTTAAATCGGCTGCCTGTTTTTTGCTAGCAGATTGGTTTGGATGGCCTCCGTATGCTTGATCCAAGCACTAGCCGAACTTTGAGAATATATCCCCTTGAGAACATCACAAGATGCGAAGTAAGACACTAGCTACCTTCTTCCTTAAATTGTATTTGTTCCATTTTCGTGGCTCAGAGTCTTATATCTATTCTATATCTCTCTATCAGAAACTAGATTCTTCTATTATGGCATTCTGGTCTAAGACTCCAGTGGACATCGAAGCTAGACGTATCAGACTGCAATCAAATAGTTATACCACGAACACCCTTCTGGACACAGTGACAGCTGCAATGTTTCAGGTTCCTAAACCTATATGTTTTATATCCTTTAAGTCTGTGTCAATACCATCATGATTTCTTTTCACTAATCTGATGTTCTGCTATGGGTAAATTTTAGGCGAAGGAGATTGGCGGAAGTAGTAGGCCTCCTTCCTCAGGAAAACTGGTTGAACAATCTACTGAGAAGAAAAAAGGATTGGGTGATTGGATGAACATTATAAAGCCTGTGAATGAGGAGAAAGATCACTGGGTAGGATTCTCTTTTGCCGAAATAATTAAAAAACTTTACTCTTTGTAGTCATTTTGAAAGGCTATGGTAGTTTTGGTGATCGCTTGCATCCCTTATATTTATTGTTATTGCTTAGCTTTGGATGTGATTTTCTAACACCATATTATTCTTACCTTCAGGTTCCTGATGAAGCTGTTTCGAAGTGCACATCATGTGGGTCAGATTTCAGTGCATTTATACGAAGGGTATAGAATTTCACCTGGTTGTATAATCTAGAGTTACCTCGCCATGTTGGAACTGAGTAACTGACAAAGTTTTTGGGTTGTTATTTTTACTTCAGCATCACTGCAGGAACTGTGGTGACGTCTTTTGTGACAAGTGTACTCAAGGAAGGATTACTCTCACTGCTGAGGATAATGCCCCCCAAGTCCGTGTTTGTGACCGGTGCATGGTATGCTTATTTATGTGCTCATTTTTGTTTAACTTGATGAATCATGTTCCATCATGAGAATCTGTTGATCTAACGTAGAGAACCTTGGTTGGTTGCTCTGGTTAGAAGCTAATTTGTTTTGTTATCTTGTCCTGTCAGTGTATGCCTTTAAGTTTGAAAAGTGCTGCTGTTTATATAAATCTGATATTTGACGTGCAGGCAGAAGTGTCACAAAGGTTAAGTAATGCTAAGGAAGCTACTAGCAGGAATGTGAACGTGCAGAGCCATGGAGACCTGGCTAGGAAGTTACAGGTGAGCTAATTTCCCGGGGTTCTTAATTAAATTTAATGATTTTTAAATTGATGTGATATTCGAAATATAATTGTTTTCTGATGGTGGATATGTTTGACATAGGAGGAAATGGAGAGAAACCGCAAGTCTTCTTCTGGTAATTTCTCATGCTTAATGTATTTCAATTCATTGTTTCTGGTCTTTCATGGATACTGACAATGATATGCATGGGTTTAACAGGTTCGAGGGAAGGATCTGGGAGGCGGATGAAAGAGGTAGCTTGTCCAACTTGCACAGTGCACTTACAGGTTAGATCTTTAATAACCCATCTTATTTGTTTGTATGAATTCAGGACCCTATATATTCTAGAACAATTACTCAGGTATAGTCATTCATTCACTTGTGTCAATTTGTATGATCATCCTGCCATACATTGACGAAATAGAATAGCTAGACGCATGCTAATGTCTAGCCTACCATGTACCTATGAGATCTCTTCATTTGATATAATCATGACTCACCACCTTGGGTTCATACCAGTGCAAAATCTAGCACAGGTTAGGTACGGTTGATGTGATGTTCTATAGAAATTAGATCAGGGAGATTGTCGCTTATCATTTGGACAGTTAGTGAATTATGAATAAATGAATAGAGACAGATTGGAAATTTGAAGTTGGTTTTTTTGTATAGTGCTCTTGATACTATTTATGAGATTATGAGACTGTTGCCGTTTGCATTGCAGGTCCAAGTTCCAAGCTCAGGATCAGAGACCATTGAGTGCGGAGTCTGCCAAAATCCTTTCCTCGTTAGCGCACATTGATCTCTTCTCCCTACCCTCTTTCTTTTTTGCTTGATATATATATCAAATAAAAGTATGGGATTTGGTTATTGAATTGGGTTTTGATCACACCAAAATAAGATCTTGGTCGCACTTCATTAATGGTGTTTATTCCCCTTTGTGTGTATATGAATGTCTTTTGAGTGATGACGATGAACTGTTGTTTTTAATGCACTGTAGTCTGTACTGATTGGTTGGTTTACTTATCAGACCTCCAAATGTCATTTTACACGCTGCTTCAATTTCTCTGATCACACTTGCCCCCAGAGTTTTTATATATGTTTTTCGATTTATTGTGTACTCCAGTCACTCTATTATGTGCTCCAATCACTCAACTCTTCATTATGTAATTCACAACCATTGTATGAAATGATGATGGAAGTGATTCAAGTGTATCAAGTGCAACTATAACTGTTTGATCGGAGACTCGGAGTTGATAAGAATGACAAATAAGGATGGCAACTTCCATATTTATTTTTAATTTATCAATGTTAGTAAGGATCATTGACATAAAGTTTCAAGCTTTTCTTCCAAATTCGGCATTCTTGTCGATACATACTCTTTCTCGAGTTCGTGTTGTTTTGCATCTTTATATCACGTATTTAGTTTCTTTCTTTCGTTAACAAGAGTGTATTACATAGCGTAGATAGTAACAAATAGTAGGAGAGTGGGAAGAATAGTGGTTAGCTGAATTCAGGGAAGTTGTAAAATGTGTGAATAAGAAGATGCACTAAGAAACAAGTAACTTCTTGACCATCTAAACCACTTGCTTGTCTCCACTTTTTTCCTTCTAGGTAGAAACACTTTGGCTAGGTTAGTCTCGGATTCTTTATAATTTGGAGCTTTATTCAACTAAGTTGTCTTTTCTTGTCAGACTCATGATCCTGTAGACAATATGTTGCAAGATAGTGTAATTTATTGTTCTTCTTCTCCTCTGTCTAGTTCGAAACTATCTTGATGTGTTTTGTTTCTCTCACT